>ML846502.1:32060-67668 GCA_009831015.1 Picea engelmannii
GGGGGGGGGAAACAACAACTTTTTCTTTATCACGTGCATGGTGGGATTTGATTTTGAGTCTCTTGCTTGCGTGGGAAGACTGTACAGGTGAGTGTACAAGGGTAATTTGGACAATTGGGTTAACTGGTGGAGGAGGAGGAGGTAGATACAAATTTGGCTAGCCACGATGTTGGGATACTGTTGGATGAACAATCTCTTTCCATCCATCATTTTTAGGGACTTTGGGTTGTAATGAGACATGAGGGGGAACTGGGATATCAGGGACATGTTGGGGTTTGAAGGGATTCATTTCTGGCCTAGGTTGGACCACCCCTTGTCCAATCCATTTGAAAAATCCATCTTGGAAGAGCTGGTTTAAATCTTGTGGATCTGCATCAAAATGTATCGAAAACCTTGGCCTTCTAGGGCCCCTGTTCCAATTTCCTCTTCCACTGTTATTTCATCCATGGATTCCTCTGCTGAAGAAACTCATTCCTCTATGCAACATTTATTAGAGATTATCTTCTTAAACAAACCATACATGACATCTCTTTAAATATGAAACAAAGTTTGGCTCAACAACATGTTAGTCCCATGCAATCCAATCCATAAAAATCATTTAATACTTGTCAATGAGAAGGGGGTGAATAATGGTTTTGGGATATCTTAGGGGCTTGTATTGAGGAAAAAAGTGATAAAATGAAAGGGAGTGGATCAGGATTACTCCTCAACAAATCATCAAACAATCAACTGTGCTATAATAACAAAAGATATCAATTGTAACCCATCTCTGTGTCATCCTTCAATTACTATAATACAAAATTTCCATTTGATTATAATTTAATTTTAAGAACATGGCGTGCAAAGTGAATATGGGAATGTGAGGGGATTTGTAATGTGCGAAAAAGTGAGAGAATGGTAGGGAAGTTAATGGATATTGTTCATAAAACAAATTAAGTAATCAATAATCATAACTCTGTGCTAAAATCAATCCAAAAAACACCAACACCACACCAAAATTTACTGTGTATCAAATTGTTTGTTGTAACATTTAAATTTCCCAGAATTCCTCAATTCACAACAGTCTGTAAAATCATACTAATAATCAAAACAACTTTCCATTTCATCCATCTTGTTAAGAAAGTGCTGATCTTTTAATTATTTTCTTTCCTTTTAAGAATTTAAAGAAAACGCACAACAATATGCTTGACCTTTATCCCATAATGCATCACTATAATACAAAACATCCACTGTCTAGCAATTTACAATCAAGCCTAATTAAAATATACATAGGTCTTTTTCAAATACGAACAGACTTCCAAAATATGCCCGATTACACACATGCTTCATCATATAAATCAACAAGGTGTTGCAACAAAACCACATTCAACATAAAACCCAAGCCTTATCACTATTGATATAACCATTGATAATTTGTACGATGATCCAACAATATATACAAGGTGAACATAGCCAATTACACACAGGTGCCCTTTTCACAATTAGCCACAACCCTCATCGGGCCTAGAAAACACAGGTGTTTCCAATTGCAATGAAGACCACGTTGTAAAAACACCATAATGAAAGGATACAGTTCTCAACTATATAAAATTCCCATTCCCATTTGTAGCTATTCAACCAATTTAATCATATAAAGATGAGACAGAGACTCGATGAAAAACCTCCATAACCATTTCAATGATAAACTCATATTTGACAACCAAGAAGATGCCCGAAGGGAGAAAAGACAATTGGAAATCCAATGGGGTCTATCACAATTAAATGTAGGGAGACAACAAGAGCACACCCATACCTTAACCATAACATAGAGAGCTGGAGGTCTTTAGAGACTTATCAACCACAGGAAACAATAACCCTAAAAAATATACAACAATGATCTATAGAATCCCCTTATCACTCCAAGCCCTGGACAAGACCAATGATTAACACCCCAGGATAACAAAGGCATGCAGATAATAACCCAATGCACATAGTGCGTTTAACACTTGCAGAGGAGAGGCAAAGTTAACTGAATAGTGACAATTATTCAAAGAACACACAGGGATATAACCTCTCTGTCCATTTTCTTAAGAGACAAAAAACATGACAACAATACTAGTGAGGACGCATACATCATAACACCGAGATATAACTAGAATCACCCCACAAACATATAATACATATTAATTTTATGGCCACCCCAAGACTAGATCTTGGGATACTGCGGTGAAAAAACACTAAGAATGAGCCAACAACCATGACTCTAGGTTTGAAGAAACAACACAACAACCGAATGGAAATCCAAATGCGACTAGATAAGGGTTACAATCATGACTGTGAGGGAAAAACCAACGGTAATACATAGAAGGAAAACCTCCACCATTAATAAAGAGCGAGATGTACCACATTCACTTATTATCCACAAAGACCCATCAGGATATTAAACCGACCAGGCAACCAGTTAATACACAACATAAACAAAACCCAATTCTTTTGCTCACAATCAAAAACATTTTCAGTCATCTTAGAGAGAAATAACACACATTTACAAAGTTGAAATTCCCATAAACACACCAATCCAAGCATTACTGAGCCATTATTTGTTCATACACAGAGAATATTTCATGGATGGAGAGAAAAAGAACCATACCTGTAACAAAAATGCTTAAAAGGGTGAGTTGGCTGAGCCTTCTTCTTTCCAAGAGCCTGAAATGCAGAGCTTCACAACCAACATACCGAAAATGCAACAAGGAAAAATGCTAGGTGGAGACCGATTGGGGGAGTATAGAGAAACATGCAGTAAATGCGCGTCGCTTCCATCTCCTATCCTATTCAATTCTAACTATGAGACAACCAAACATTCACCAATCCATTAAACCATGTATTCAATGACCAAACATTTGAAATCTGTGACAATATCCTTTGCATAGTGCTCCACCCAAACATTTACACGTTAACTCTTGCCATAGTTCCATGCCATCATAAATATTGCAATGCTTATGTGTGCCCAAATGAATCTAATGAAAATTTCATAGCCACTAACCAACCATAGTATAATAGTTAGGATTAATACTAAGATTGCTTAACATTTTCATTTGCATATAACACTTAACATAGCTAAAACATAAATCCTTTTCCTTTAAGAATTTTTTCATAGGTTTTCTTCCTTTGTTTTGATTATGTTATCACTAACATATCTTTTGTATATATGTGGCTAGGTAGTCGATCACAATGATTAGTGATATGATTAAATCATAGAAACTGTAAATACATTCCCATCATAACAAAAAATGCTTTGAATTGTAGAAGCATTCCATAAAATGCATCATCCACCTGTTACTATGTCAAAATGAAACCAACATTGCATTTTCAACCATGTAGGACTGTGTAAGCAGCATCAAAACAACAATAGAAAATGTGTGATATGTTTATCCTAGTGCCTCTAGTCTACAAGGGAGTCCCACCTACTAGTATTATATTATTAGCATAATTAAATAATAGGTCTTTAGCAATACTTTGCAGGTGGAATTCATCGTTGCGATTTTATTCGTCAACACCCGAGTCATCATCTGAACTTGGCCCTGGGGGAACATTTTTATCACGTCACATCTAGGTACGTATGCTTATGTTCAAAATTATCAGACAATTGTTATATATTCTTTATCATCAGATATTGTTCACGTTGGGTATTTTATTTTTATGTGTGTAGGTACTTGGTCATCACAAATGGCGCACCCCTTTCAGGTATATGTTCAACACTGGCATGTAATTATTCCCTTTGAAAATCAATTGCATCTCCTAGTCACACCCTCTAGCGTTCACCTTTAGGGTCCTTACAATCATCTTTACAATACCATAACCTCTACTGCATTTTGGTACTATCACCTGATATCCCTCTCCCACACATGAGTTGTCCCATTCATAGTTCCCCTTTTCAACTTGAAACTCATGCTAATTTCACCCCCTAGGGATGGGAGTCCTGATAGTCTTATGCACTTTTGAGAATAATCCACATAATTCTTCTCATTATATTGTTATCTTTCCCAATGGGATCCCATGTTATTTCATCTTGATTCTATTGACTCCACCTATGCAATATCATTATCCCTCCATCTCATCCACCATCAGTTTTCCCATCTGTAGATTCTCCTCCATTCATTTACATCATAAAGAAACCCACTCATGGGGCCCCCACCCTCCACTAGTTCTCTTCACAACTTTCACCCTCACAGGTGAAGCCATCTCGCACTGGGGCACCCATTTCTATATTTGTACACTCATCCCAAATTATTCTTTATTTATTTGGCAATTGTAAAAATCCTTTGTTTCCATCATTTACTTAGATTTTTTGTCATCACCTCTGATGAACTTCTTTTCTCGGCAATGCAAACCATGTCTCCCTTGGTTGGGGAATCCACTCTCCCTTTTTCATTCTGACATCATTCATGAACCCCGAGTAACCCACAATCCATGTACCCTTGATCTTTGAGTTTGTCCACTTCATAACACCTCTGGCACAATTTAACCCCATATCTAGTTGTCCCCCTGACACTAGATACAATTTTACGATTTCTTCCAATCATCCTTCAAAATACCCCAACCAAGGGCAGTCTCAAGTCTGACCGCATCTTGACTTATTTCATGTTCCCTATCAGTACCTGATCTCATCTCCATGGATTTCCAGAAGACCTTTTATTCTTGGAGTCGTGTCTCCCTTTTTGTCGACCCCAACACAGTTTCCAAAAGGGAGATAGTATATTAAATCTCATTACCTTTACAATGAGGAGTCTCAGATGACACAAAGAGGATCATCATTTCTCTTTGATTCCTTTGATCCCCATAACATTCAAATTCAGCAAAATATCATATTACGGTGGGTTTTACTATGAAACTATTGCAGTTGTTTTATACCAGCCGAAGACCTATGAATTTGTTAGGCCATCAATGCCTATGAGTCCTTGACACTTCTTATAGGCATCCTTGCCTCATTTCAGAGTATGATCGTCATTCAAAATTGTCATATGTTGTTATCAGCCACCTCGGAGGGTGCTGGAGTTATCTACATCAACATACATCTTCAGTTACTGTATTACATTTTGGGTTACATGACACGAGCATGGGGCATGCCTGCTTCGTTTGTATACAAATTTTATTTTCTCTCCCTAGAGAAAGGTTTGGGTCCCACAGTTTCCCCTCTCCCTCCAACGGATCACTCTTGCAGTTCCTCTCAACACTCTTCATTACAATGGAAATATCAATAGAAGAAACATTGATGTATTTCGACTATACGTATGATCCTAACCTCACACATAAGGGGGCATCTGTTATCACTGAAATTTCATCCACAACATTGCACACAAATGGTTACAAAAATACAACAATGCCAACAAAAATTAGTTCACCTGCAGCACTAAAATTCATTTCAAAAGGAAAAAACTATACAATTGGGAAAACATTGACATGCGCAAAATCACTAAAGGAAGCGTGCACACAGTGCATGGGCCAACGAATTCCTCAGAGCGCACATTGCGCCAAATGAGTGACTGTATACGATAAAGGACGCACACTCCTATGAATGGCACATTTATGGTTCTTGTCATCCCCCAACCACTTATGGACCAACTCCCAACCTAATTTTACCTCCATATATGAGTGAAATCCAAATGGGGGGCTAGTCAAGGACCAAAGGGTGCACTAAAAGGCCCCTTGTTCACAGCAAGAACCAATTATATTTTCCCTTGAAGAAATGCTATAAATGAAAGACATGGGTGCACTAAGAAACCAATATCTTCATAGTGTTGTTATGTTGTTTCAATTCTCCCTTGAGAATCCTCTTTTATCCTTGGAGTGTTCAAGCATCATTGCAATAGGCCATTCCACTCACCTCTTGAGGGAATAGGCATTGATTTTCTTCATCATTTTCCATTTTTCTTCCATTGTAAGAAGAGATCTCCATTAAGGAACTCAATATCCCTCCCAAGGAGGAAGATGGGACCCATAAGTACTCATTTTTCTTTATGATGTTTTTCCAACTAATATAGTTATCCATTGGTGGCATTATCTTGGTCATTGGTTGATTGTTTATGGTTCTAAAGTTTCTTATGCATTCTAGTTTTTATTTTCTTAGTTGTTTTAGTTTGTTTATTTTTTTATTACATGCATTTGGCTTGTTTAACCCACTCACGAACTTATGTCTTGTCTAGCAAGCCCAACTAGGCAGGCAAGTGCCATTGTTTTTCTCACCCAAGTGACGAAACAGGCAAAACACACATGTAGTCACATTAATATAATATAAAATAATTGAATAAAATGGGTGAATTTTCTTGCCCGTCCATATTTCAAACCATATGCTAAATCAATTTCCCTTTGCGTAACATTTGCATCTTTGTTATGATGAGCTTCTCTAACCAATTCAAATAGTTGTTTCCATGACAACCTACTGTTGGCACAGGGGCATGCCCAGGGTTAAACGCTACAACAACGCACCAACAAAACCCTAAATACTGGCCCTCTCGGCAACACCTGTGAAGAAGATGAAGTCTCACCTGAGGTAGAGGCAGGGGTTGTTGCAGGACTCCAATGTCTGGAACCTTAGCTAGGACACAGATATGTGATTGTAACACCTTAACAGAGCACTTAGAAATTATGATTCATCAATATTCAGTCTTAGTTTATAACGCAACTAAAACCTAACAACAGATCAACGCAATATTCACATAGATTCAATAGAGTCAAGCACTAAACATACCAACATAAATCAGATCTAGCATTCATTCACATTATTTGGCACTAATATATCATATTAGATTCATCTATCATCTAACATCTCACTAAGAATTGAATCACATGAACAAAAGAACATCCAAAAAGAACAAAGCATTCACAACATAGGATATACGTGGTTCAACCCCACCCTGGGGCTACGTCCACCAACTCGTCATCCTCTTTATTATCTTTGATCAATCTTCTTACATGCACAAAGCCTCAAAATCAATTCCGCAGAGGACAAGAGATCTGTGCACTTTGCTAGATCCTCCTTCCTTGAGTTATAGCACAAATCCTTCCACAGTCTCTTACAATCACTTGCACTTAGCTCTGCAAGCCTCACACAATATGCACAAATAAATTACCACTTAGCACTTAGCACTTAGCACACTTTCAACTGACTAGTCACTATTAGTCACTATTCACCACTTCTTACATCGCCTAGACTTATATTTATACATTAAAAAATAGGCCTAAGCATGGGTAAACCCATGGGCCAACATCCCCATACCCATTACATAAGCCCAAAACCAAGAAAGGCCTTAAAAAGGGGATGATATCCCACGATATCCACTTCGTATTGTGGTCTGCCTTCGATAGCCTGTCGAAGTCCCAAAAATAGGTCAAACATGACCAAGAATCCTCAAAAATTGGTCAAGGGCCAACAAGCCCCCAACAATCACCTGTGATTCGTCCCGAGTCACTCTGATCTGGGTAATTTTGCCTCAAAATCCTCGATCTTGGATCGAGATGCCTCGAATTTTTTTTGTTCCATGGCCTCCTGGTCAACAAAACCTTGGATAACAACTTCATTGACAGGTCCCTTTAAGCGTTGTTCAGTAGCAGTGACGAATTGTTCCAGTTCTTCTCCTTGGCCTTCGATCTCTAAGAAAAGTTGGCAAGCCTCATCCTGTATAGGTTGGAGCCTCTGAGTCACTTCCATGACTCTTCTCTAAATGATGTGGACCTACTATTGAGTAGTTCACTACTCTTGGGATCACTTGATCCATTCAACAACTGATAAGGGATTTAACTATGCCTATATTTTTTCTGCTTACTGCTTCACCTCTTGGAGCTATGACTCCAGTGCCTTAAGTTATGGATTCTCAGTGAGTCGCTCATAAGCCTTGGTACTATGATCAATTAGGTGTTTACATTCCATGGCAAGAGCCTTTATTCTCTCGACTGTGCTTCGAGCAGTTGCATCTCTTTGATCCCTCACATCCTGCGGGGTGTCAAGCACTGTGCAGAGCTCTAAGTCTGCTATTCTTTGTTGTAGCTACTGGATAACTTCTATGAGTTTTTCTACTTTATGATCGACTTGGTCTTCTACCTTTGCCTCTAAGTCTATCACAAAGTTAAGTTCTCTATTGATTGCTTCTTTCAGTTCAAGTTGTTCTGCAAGCAAATGTTCCTTTTCTTGTTGAATATGTGCTTTCTCCTCTTCAAACTTTGTCTAGAGAGAAACCTTCTCCTACTCCACAACTTGGTGTTGTTATATGACTACTTCTTGAACTTGCTTCAAGGCCTATGTGTCTTGTTCTATTTCTTCCTATGTGCGATGAAGGTGAGCTTTGGTTGCATCATCTAGTTGGCGGAGTTGGGCTGGCTCATCTCCCAACTCTGGTTCTTCCGAAGGTAGGGGCACAATGGGCACTGCGCGATTGGACTGAAGGACCTGATGTACCCCTCGAAGCTCAACCTCGATTCTTTTGTACATCTCCTCCTGCTTAGCTTCATGTTTCTACAAGATATCCTATGAGGCATTGTTTACAACTATGATGATGAAGACAAAGTTATTGACAGTGAGAACAGTATACATCTTGGTCAAGGTGGCTCTAGATTTCTTTCAGGAAGAGGGTTTCAAGGGAGAAAACTTCCTCTTATTAAAGGGATCAACGTCATCTCTAGGTGGTGTTACTTTTATTTTCTTCTGCTCATCTTATTTTCCATTTATCTCTTCTACTTCGTCATCACCCCCTCGGGCAGATGACACTGAAGTAGTTTTTTCTGATGCACTGCTTAAGTCTTGGACTTCTATTGTCTTCTTCCTTCTGCTGGTTTCAGGTGTGTTATGTTCTTTGTGAGTGGCCTCCAAGATATCAAGTTTGGGGTCATACATATTTGTAGGATTAGCAGGGATAAGGAGGTTTGCTGACCAGTCCATAGTTATCTCCTTGAGGTCCTCTTCTGTGAGCTTGTAGTATGACTGAAGCTCCTCCTTTTTCTTGTCTTCTCGCGCATTGATATAGATGAAGTACCAATCTGCGTATAACTTCATGAGGGGTCGGAACCACTGCAGGGTGTTTGGAATCATGCGAGGTTCAACTTCTATATCCCTCTTAAATTCAAGATAATATGTGTGAAAGACTGCGTTCAACTGTCGTTGTTTTCACATATCGCTCAAGTACGAGAGCATGGTGAACTTCACAACAAGCGGCTTGAATGAATCAATGTCTGGGAAGGTCACACCTTCCGACATATCCTAAGAAATAAACATGATGAGGATCAAGAGCCAGCTAAAATGGAACTCGTATCCCCGATCCTATGCTTTTTTGCATTCGAATTCTAGCTGATCAACCTGGTACTTCACACATTTCATCTGTAGGCCTTCCACGTATTTACCAGTGAGGTCAACGACAAACCCTGTGACCTGTGTGGGTCTATTCTTCCTTACTATATTTCCTACAATTAATTGGCATGCTAGGCGCACTACGCCATTCTGGATGGAGGCTACCTTGTAGCCTCGCATCCCCTTCTCAACATCATCGTATGTTTCTTTAATCGTCTGTGCCAATGCATGATTTATGGCTTTCCTTGGATAGAAGTTCTGTAGGTTGGGTCCTTGCATACTTAATCCGGTGATCCTATGGATCAACATCAAATTTACTATGATATGTTAGTCTAGCCATAAGTAGTCATCATGGTAACATGATAGCAAGAGATTAACACAGGCGTTAACCTCCTTGTGCCTTCCAAAGTGTGGCATTTTCATTACATTCAATAGGGTGGACTGCGTGAGGTTTATCGTCCATGGTTGGGGGATTATTTTCGAGTTCTTCCCCTTCATCCTGGTCAAGTATTTATACGGGGTGAGCATACTATGGTTCTTGCGGTCTTGTAGGTTGAAGTCACTAAACTTCAACATTGTGATCTTGTACTGCTGTGCTCTAACTTCGCGTATCCCCTTTGGGAGGTATGCATTAACCATGGTGTAATCAAAATCTCTCGACACACTATCACGACTCACCACACGAGCCAAAGGGGAGATGTAGTCAGGTAAGATGGTCAGTATTATCTTCGTGTTAGTGACATTTCTTGTCCTAGGCACAAGGGACCCATGTCTGCAGGATGAACGAGAAACATCCAAGCGTAGCAGCGGAAGGATATCTTCTCTGGTTACGAGTCAAGTGAGCAGGCAAGGTTTTGCTGCCGGCAACCGAGATCTGTCCACGAAGTAGATCAATGGTCATCAAGATATTAGGGCTGCCAAGTTACCTGATATATAGTGTAAGAGAAAGCACCTATATTTTAAAGCTAAGTCTGGGTCGTCCTATCCATTGACGTGTGGTGCAAGATCTGGTCACATTGGCATATCAGCATTCGGGAGTTCGAGGGGTAAAAGTCACTCGTCATTTCACATCTTGAAACCCCAAACCCCGAAATGATGATTAGCGCCCTTCAAAGCCGAGCTCATGGTCTTAGCACCCGGTCACATCAAGCGAGCCTAATAATGGAGGCAGCCCTCTTTTAACATCAAATTCCATCTCGACCGTTCCTCTGGAGGACACGCGGCGCATAGCTAAGCCACGAGTGGGGCCCTTTGAGATTTTCATGATGAAAGCGTTGAGGTCATCTCAGTCGTTCATCCATCAGTGAGGCTCAGGAAAATTTAATTTAAAGAGGGCGTAGATCTAGACGGTCGTGATCCAGGCACTCAAATTCACGGACAAGGTCCAATTCTGCACCCCCTCCACCATTCTAGCTTTAATGAGAGGGGGGGGGGGGTCTGGAATTGGAGGTAATGTATGAGCACATCTAGACAGCCCAAGTCTCAACGCTTAGATCTGTGGTCTGTATTGGATTCCGGACCCCCCCCCATCGGTTCTGCCTTTAATGGAAAGGGGGGGGGTCCGGAATGGATTTTTACTCTAGCGGGCCCCCCTTCCTATCGTGTCACTGTCTGAGTCGTTCCCCCCATTGCCACTTGTTCTCCACCTACCGCCACCCTCTTCCCTTGTCATCTATCCAATTTCCCTCTCTCCATCCACATGGCACCTCCTCAGCTAGTCGTCCTCTCGTCTCTTGCCATGTGTCCCTCTCATTCCTAGTCACCTCCTCCTATACTCCCGCACTCCATGCTCCTCCCTCCTTTGTCCTATTCGAACCACGTGACATTCCTCAGCTGATGTCATAGCTCCCATTTCTTCTCCATCACCTCCACAGTGTTTATGCCTTTAACCTCCGTCACGCCCTCGTCCACATCATCCACAGGGGTCCCTCGTAGCAGTCCAACGAAGTAGCATCCAAAGAAAGACCATTCGGCTAATCCAGGTGGCACCATTAGGAGACCTCCATGTCCCAGAAGGGTAATTTGACCGAGGCCGTCCCCGATCCCAAAAAGTAGTTATTGCAGCAGTTGCTAGTGGTTGAATATCAACTCTGCCATAAAAGGAAGGTCCGGCAAAAGACTAATTCACGTCGACTCACCTGCAGAAGGACAATCCAAAATCTGATGGCGTCTGTCATAGGCACACGATCATCCAGAATATGCATGCGCAGACTGTCAGAAGCCATGTAGACACAAGGTTTTAATGCAACGTCTCGATTTTGTTGTTGTTGTTGCTTTGAGTATATGTAGGCATTTTCGCCATTTTTGTATCTATCGATGGTAGAGCAAAGCTCCCGACTGTAAAGTTTTAACAACCACTCTGGTTTCATGGTTGTGCATCTGTATCTGAGATTTCTTGTTTTATGAAAAACAACTCCCTTACTCCGTCTATGTTTTCATCTCATACCAGAGAGTTCATGATCGAATGATTCACGTGAATTGTTGCAGTTATGTTATGATAAAAGATTTGTTGTTGCATTATTGTATTCCCTGGTCTTCTATGTTTAAATATAAGAGGATCTTGTGTTTGGACACTTTCTTCTCTAGTCTGTTAGGAACCTGATGTTTATGACAGAACCTTGCATTCTTCTCATACAAGTCTTCCCCCTGCTCACCCTTATTACAACCCACAGTTTGAAGTTTATCTAAGACCTCACTTGCCCATGCATGCCTGGCCTAGTTTCAGAGTTGAGACGATATTGTTCTAAGTTTACTTCCATTTGATCATCCCTTTATAAAAAAATCATGACATTAAACTAATGGGTGTCGGGCTTTGCTCCTGCAAGCAATCCAGGAGTGACTTCTGTCGCCAACATTTCTGGCGCCGTTGCCGGGGACGAAGTTGAATATTTTCCCTGGGAAGAATGACATTGAGCCTCTGATTCTGAAGGTGCATCAGACATCAGAGCCCTTAAATATTGCTACTGTGCACTTGGCGACTCCACTGTGGTGACTCCATTGTTTCCACATCACTGTTTCAGCTGTGACTACTATTAGCACACCTGAAAGCTGACCCTAAGGAGCTTTCTCGAGAAGGTTTCAGCAACTGATTTCTTAGCCTGAGAAGCTTCCTGGAGTAACGACAACGTTAAGATCTGGCCTTTGATGGTGAACAAGGACCAGGCACATTCGAAGCTGCGCATCTTTCACCTGACGACTCCATGATTCAAGGATCAATTGGCGACTCCACTGGTTCGATATGGAGAAAATCCTTGCTCGCAGGTTTGCTCCTTTTAATTTTTCTGCTATTCATGGTTTTCCTAATGTTGTCCCCTCTTCAAATGAATGGGGTGATTATTTTCCCATATTTGGAAAATGTGAAGAGGACAACCCTGATCAACACCTCAATGAGTTTCACGAACTCATGCATCAGTGGGAGATACATCATGAATATGTATTACTGAAGATGTTCATGTTCTCGTTAGTAGGGGATGCACGTAGATGGTATCATTCATTACCCCCTACTAGCATTTCTTCACTCAGTGAGTTCCATGCAGCTTTCACCACTTACTGTCAGAAGTTGTATCCCTCTGAGTTGATTTTTCATAACTGTTGTGAGGGATACTACAACAAATGTATACAAGATAGAGCCATCTTTTATGAAGGCTACGAGGATGATCCTAATGACCTGGATCAGGAATCAGTCCTTTCTCCTCTCCATTCTTTTGCTTCGGGTGAAGTTATGGAGCTGGTAAAATATATAAATGCCAGACTTGACAGGTGGGAAGTTGAGCGATGTGCAGAGGATTTTCCACCCTTTGAAGAAGATGATTTTGGTATCTCTACAATGAATGATTATAAAGATCCCAGGGAGGAAGAAGACGCTTCAGGCGGAGTTATAGAACTGATAAAATCTATCACTGCCAGATTTGACAGGTGGGAAGCTGAACAATACGCTGAGGATTTCCCATCCTTTGAAGCAGAGGCCCTTAGCAGCTCTACTGAGGGCGATTATGAAAAAATATTTCCCACGGGTCCTGTTTATGGTCATTATGAATCTAACCCATGGGAGAGCCAAGAAGAAGAAATCCTCCTAGATATGATTATGTCTAATGAAGTCTATGATGATGAGGGTTGTAAGGATAGAAGACTAGGGGAAGAAGATGCTCTCAGTGAACTGATAGAGCAGGTCGCAGAACCTTGTCCTATGGTCACTAAGGAAAATTATCACGAGGAAATCAACCATCTCGATCCTTCAGGAGACGCTGAGCAGTACGAGGAAGAGAAGAATTTACCCGAGGGGCCTGTTTATGATGAATACGAATCTGACCTGGGGGAGAGCCAAGAACAGGAAAAAGAACTAGAGGAGCAGTCTTCCCTTTATTCAAAGCCAATTAGTGAGTAGCCACCACCTAAGATCAGTGAGCCTACTTCAGTTATCCACCCACCTATGCTTATCAGAGATATTCAGCCGCATGCAAGAAACTCTATAGCAGAGGAGGCTTCTTATCAACAATTTTCCAAAATTCGCCACTCATTCTATGACCCTGTCAGTGAATACATGGAGTGGCATTTCCCCTATGCCTTGGAGCCGCCCTATTTCATCTCAATTCCAGCCTGTAAGGAGGAGTTGAAGAGTGTAACCACTCTGCTGTCACGGTTACACCATCCGCTGATGATCATCGACAGAAGGAAGGATCTTCTATCTAGGAAGCTGCTTGAATGGATATGGTGGAAGTTTTCTTTCACCTAGCCCATGTAAAGTGTTTTATTAGCTTAGGACTGTACATAAATAAGCTCCTGTAAGCATAAACGTTTAGTTTGTTTTGTTTTTATTTTTCAGCCTGTATTTTCAGCAGTGGGATGTTTTGAGCCTAACTCCATAGCCCAACAGAAAGGCACTGAAGCTGCGGAATGAGTTCTTAGAGAATCATAGGGACGAATCTATCCCCCATGGAGCCTAATTTTAGTGACATTTCTTTTCCTAGGCACAAGGGACCCAGGTCTACAGGATGAACGGGAAACACCCAAGTGCAGCAGCGGAAGGATCTCTTCTCCGGTTACGAGTCAAGCGAGGAGGAAAGGTTGTGCTGCCGGCAGCCGAGATCTATCCACGAAGCAGATCAATGGTCATCGGGATATTGGGGCTGCCAAGTTACCTGATATATAGTGTAAGAGAAAGCGCCTATATTTTAAAGCTAAGTCTGGGTCATCTGATCCATTGACGCGTGGCGCAAGATCTGGTCACATCGGCATATCGGCATTCGGGAGTTCGAGGGGTAAAAGTCCCTCGTCATTTCACATCTCGAAACCCCAAACCCTGAAATTTTGATAAGCGCCCTTCAAAGCCAAGCTCACGGTCTTAGCACCTAGTCGCGTCAAGCGAGCCTAATAATGGAGGCAGCCCTCCTCTAACATCAAATGCCATCTCGACTGTTCCTCTGGAGGACACGCGACACATAGCTAAGCCACGAGTGGGGCCCTTCGGGATTTTCATGATGAAAGCGCCAAGGTCATCTCATCCATTCATCCATCAGCAAGGCTCAGGCACATTTAATTTAAAGAGGGCGTAGATCTAGACGGTCGTGATCCAGACACTCAAATTCACGGACAAGGTCCAATTCCACACCCCCTCTGCCATTCTGGCTTTAACGAGAGGGGGGGGGGTCCAGAATTGGAGGTAATGTATGAGCACATCTGGACGACCCAAGTCTCAACACTTAGATATGCGGTCTGTATTGGATTCCAGACCCCCCCATTGGTTCTACCTTTAATGGAAAGGGGGAGGGGGGGTCCAGAATGGATGTTTACTCTAGCGGGCCCCCCTTTCTATCGTGTCACTATCTAAGTTGTTCCCCCCGTTGCCACCTATTCTCCACCTACCGACACCCTCTTCCCCTATCATCTATCCAATTTCCCTCTCTCCATCCACATGGAACCTCCTCAGCTAGTCGTCCTCTCATCTCCTACCATGTGTCCCTCTCATTCCTAGTCACCTCCTCCTGTACTCTCGCACTCCATGCTCCTCCCTCCTCTGTCCTATTTGAACCATGAGGCATTCCTCAGCTGATGTCACAGCTCCTGTTTCTTCTCCATCACCTCCACAGTGCTCACGCCTTTAACCTCCATCACACCCTCGTCCACATCATCCACAGGGGTCCCTCATAGCAGTCTAGCGAAGTAGCGTCCAAAGAAAGACCGTTCGGCTGATCCAGGTGGCACCATTAGGAGACCTCCACGTCCCAGAAGGGTAAGTTGACCGAGGCCATCCCCGATCCCAAAAAGTAGTTATTGCGGCAGTTGCTGGTGGTTGAATATCAACTTCTCCATAAAAGGAAGGTCCGGAAAAATACTATTTCACGTCGAATCACCTACAGAAGGACAATCCAAAATCTGATGGCATCTGTCATAGGTGCACGATCATCCAGAATCTGCATGCGCAGACTGTCGAAAGCCATGCAGACGCAAGGTTTTAATGCAACGTCTCGATTTTGTTGTTGTTGTTGCTTTGAGTATATGTAGGCATTTTCACCATTTTTGTATCTATTGATGGTAGAGCAAAGCTCTCGACTATAAAGTTTTAACAACCACTCTGGTTTCATGGTTGTGCATCTCTATCTGAGATTTCTTGTTTTATGACAAACAACTCCCTTACTCCGCCTATGTTTTCGTCTCATACCAGAGAGTTCATGATAGAATGATTCACGTGAATTGTTGCAGTTATGTTATGATAAAGGATTTGTCATTGCATTATTGTATTCCCTGGTCTTCTATGTTTAAATATAAGAGGATCTTGTGTTTGGATGCTTTCTTCTCCAGTTTGTTAGGAACCTAATGTTTATGACAGACCCTTGCATTCTTCTCATACAAGTCTTCCCCCTGCTCACCCTTATTACAACCCACATACATTACCCTTTTATAAATTACTCTTTTAGTCATGAGGTCGATGAGTACCTCCTTCATAGACTCTTTGACTGCACTAAGTTCATCGGACATACACTCTCATGGTTGAATATCTCGGGTTTGAAGAGTAACTACTCAATTCAATAGGATGGATGGTGATATCTCGATGATCACTGTGAAAAATCAATTGATCTGAGAACTCATATAATTGTAGTTGGAAAAAGTGTTCTTGGTGCAAGGATCAACGGAATAAGTAGATAACTAGGCAATGAATCTCTCCAACGGGTGAGAACCCTTCATTAATTTAGTTCTGTCTGTTATGGCGCGGTCCCAACGGTCTGATGGTGAGATTTTTGACCACAAATGTCATTCTATCCTTTTAGGGCTTTAGTCTAACAATTATACTATTTCCAATGGCTATCTTCCTTTTCCATGGAGAAGTGCCATTTGGCATTGTTTTGCTATCCTGACAAAGTTCTAGTTTTGCAAGTTTTCCTTCTACTAAGTTCCCTCTAGAACCTTCTGTAACTTTTCGATATTTGATCTCTTCTTTCTTAGTTTTCTAGCCTTCTTTCCATTGAGCTTCGTCTCAGTATTCCTCTTTCCATTATGATTCTTATCTCCTCTTGGCATAGTAACTTCACCCTATTGAGATTATTTCCTAGGATTCAAGGGAAATACTTCTTCTCTATCTGGCGTAGGTGGTTCTATATTTTGTGAGTTTTCCTGTGTTCTTTCAACTTTTACATCCAATTTTTTTGTTCTAAATAGCTTTTATTTGTTCTCTTGTTCTTCAATCAAGTGTGTGATCCTCCTAGTCATGAAATATTTCAACTCTTGCTTCTTCTTCTCTAAGACTTCTTCTTCTTTCCTTCTATCCTGATTGCTTTCAATCCAAGGTTTTCCTAGTAATATAGAAAATGGGGTGTTGTTCTCAATAATGTTAACAACCTAAAACTCTTCCTCTGTCGAATTTTCATGAGAACTCATAGATATCTCGGTGATCTTTCCACGTAGGTTTATCAACTTTCCTCTAAATAATCTTATTCCTCCCAATGAAGGAATCATAGCAGGATTTCCTAAAGTTTCCCAAGTTCTTTCTATCATAATACTCACCCGTGTTTCTTCATCGAGAACACAGTCAATGTCAAAGTCTCCTATTCTTTCTTCTATGTTCTCTTTTTCTTTGAAGATCTCTTATAAGTTGATATTTCGGTGGTCATTCAGGGTTTCTTTCATTTGTAGCAATACATCCTCTAATTCTTTCTAGGGTTCTACCATGGTATTAGTGTCTTGACCTTTCTCATGGTCTTCTTGTCTCATATTCATTCTTTCAAGTTTAGAAATCATTCTAGAGAAATCTAAAACTTCATGGTCCATAGCATTACAACAAAGACAACTAGGTCTTCTATCAGGACATTCCTTAGCAAAATGTCTCGATCTTCTGGAAAAGTGACACAAATTTAATCCTCTCTTTCTCTTAAATGATCCCCATCCTTTCCTGTACTGCGCACTAGGATCATGGTAGCTAATCTACAAAAAGTTATTTCTAGGATCCTGCATCCATTTGTTAGTCCAAACATTCTTTCTTTACATAGGAATAACATATCTTTCACTATTCTTATCAGATATAGTCATATCAAATTTTCTTTCATCTAGATGTGCCCTAGTTTTCAAGCTAGGACACAATTTATCAAACATACCTAGATCCATATTCTTGAAACAAAAATTTCCACTTATCTTACTTTCAGTAGAGCACAAAGCTTCCAGATCTAAAAAAATTTACTATTCTTACATTTCTCAAAGCACAAGGCTTCAAGATCTTACCTCTTTTCTTCAAATCAGACTTCTCTTCTTAGCGCAGAGTTTCAAAATCCAAGTAGACTACTGCGCATGAGGGAAATAGATCTACGCACAGAGCTTTCATAGTTTTGGTTCAGATCTTTGCACAAAGATTCTTCTTCCTCAGTTCCCAGCAATCGCAATTTCAGGTACTGGAAACATAACCATTTGTTCGCACAGGGGTATACCCAGGGATCAACACTACAACAACACACCAATAAAACTCTAACTTCTAGCCCTTTCAGTAAAACCCGTGAAGCATATGAAGTCTCACCCGAGGTAGAGGAAACGGTGGTTGCAAGACTCCAGTGTCTGCAACCTTAGCTGGGACACAGATCTGTTATTGTAACACCTTAAAAAAGAACTTATCAATTACAATTCATCAATATTAAGTCTTAGTTTATAGCGCAACTAAACCCTAACAATAGATCAGTGCAGTATTCACATAGATTCAATAGACTCAAGAACTAAACATATCAACATAAACCAGATCTAGCATTCATTCACATTATTCAACACTAAGCTATCATATATGATTCATCTATCATCTAACATTGCACAAAGCATTGAATAACATGAAAAAAAGAACATCAAAAAATCACAAAGCATTCACAACACAGGATATACGTGGTTCACCCCCACCCTGGGGCTACATCCACCACCTCATCATCCTCTTTATTATCTTCGATCAATCTTCTTACATGCACAAATCCTCAAAATCAACTCCACAGAGGACAGGATATCTATGCACCTCGCTAGATCCTCCTTCCTTGAGTTATAGCATAAAGCCTCCCATAGTCTCTTACAATAACTTATACTTAGCTCTGCAAGCCTTGCACAGTATGCACAAAGCAATTACCACTTAGCACTTATCACTTAGCACACTTGCAACTGAACAATAACTATTAGTCATTATTCACTACTTCTTACATCGCCTAGACTTCTATTTATACATTACAAAATAGGCCTAAGCATGGGTAAAACCATGGGCCAACATCCCCATACCCATTACATAAGCCCGAAACCTAGAAAGGCCCTAAAAAGGGGCCGAGATCCCACGATCTCCACTTCGTCTTGTGCTCCGCCTTCAACAGCCTGTCGAAGTCCAAAAAATATGTCAAACATGACCAAGGATCCTCAAAACTTGGTCAAGGGCCAATAGGCCCCCAACACTCACCCGTGACTCGTCCTGAGTCACTCTGATTTGGGTAATTCTACCTCAAAAGCCTCTATCTTGGCTCAAGTTGCTTCAACTTGTTGTTGTGCCATGACCTCCTACTTAGCGAACTCTTGGATAAGAACTTTTTTGATAGGTCCCTCTAAGCGATGTTATGTTGCAGTGACGAATTGCTCCAGTTCTTCTCCTTGGCCTTCGATCTTTGAGAACAGTTGGTAAGCCTCATCATGTATAGGTTGGAGCTTTTGATTCAATTCCATGACTCTGATCTGAATGGTGTGGACCTTCTATTGAGCAGTGTGCTTCTGTTGGGATTGCTTCATCCTTTCAACAACTGATAGGGGCTTCAACTGCGCCTTTATTGTTTCTGCTTACTACTTCACCTCCTCGAGATGTGACTCCAGTGCCTTCAGTTCTGGATTCTCAGTGAGTCACTCATAATTCTAGAAACTATGATCACTTAGGTGTTTACATTCAATGGCAAGGGCCTTTATTCTATCAACTGCGCTTCGATAAGTTGCATCTCTTTGATCCCTCACATCCCATGGGGTGTCGGGCACTGTGCGGAGCTCTAAGTCTACTATTATTTGTTGTAGCTATTGGATAGCTTCTGCGAGATTCTCTACTTTATGATCAACTCGGTCTTCTACCTTTGGTTCTAATTCTATCAGAGAGTGAATTTCTCTGTTGACTGCTTATTTCACTTTGAGTTGTTTTGCAAGCAAATGTTCTTTTTCTTGATAAATCTATGCTTTCTCCTCTTTAAACTTTGTCTGGAGAGAAAACTTCTCCTTCTCCGCAACTCAACATTTTTCTACGACTACTTCTTTCACTTTCTTCAAGGCCTGGGTGGCTTGTTCTGTTTCTTCCTGTGTGCGATGAAGGCGAGCTTCGGTTGCATCAGCTAGTTGATGGATTTGGGTTGGCTCATCTCCCAACTTTGGTTCTCCTGACGACAGGGGTGCAATGGAAACTGCATGGACTGAAGGACTTGTTGCACCCCTCAAAGCTCAATCTCGATTCTTTCATATATCTCCTCCTGCTTAGCTTCATGTTTCTACAAGATTTCCTGTGAGGCGTCATTTACAGCTGTGATGATGAAGTCAAATTCATCGACAGTGAGCACAGTCTTCATCTTGATCAAGGTGGCTCTGGATTTATTTTGGGAAGAGGGTTTTGGGGGAGAAACCTTCCTCTTATTCAAGGGATCAACCTCATCTCTAGGCGATCTTACTTCGCCTTGCTTCTACTCATCTTCTTTTCCATTTATCTCTTCTACTTCATCATCACCCCCTCAACCAAGTGATACTGAAGCAGTTTTTTCTGATGTGCTTCTTAAGTCTTAGAATTCTACAGTCTTCTTCCTTCTGTTGGTTCCATGTGTGTCATGTTCTTTATGAGTGGCCTCCGAGCTGTCAAGTTCAGGGTCATACATCTCTGCAGGATTAGCGGGGATAAGGAGGTATGTTGACTAGTCCTTAGTTATCTCCTCAAGGCCCTCTTCTGTGAGCTTGTAGTATGATTGAAGCTCCTCCTTATGCTCGTCTTATCACGCAGCGATATATATCAAATATTGATCTACATGAAACTTCATGAGGGGTTGGAACCACTGTAGGGTGTTTGGCATCATGCGAGGTTCAAGATTGATAGCCCTCTTAAGTTGGAGATAATATGTGTGAAAGACTGCATTTGAATGCCATTGTTTTCCCATATCGCTTGAGTACTAGAGCATGGTAAACTTTGTAGCAAGCGGCTCGAATGACTCAATGTCTAGGAAGGTCGCAACTTCCATCATTTCCCAAGCAATAAACACGATGAGTATCAGGAGCCAACTATAGTGGAACTTGTAGCCCTGATCCTATGATTTGTGGCAGTCTAATTCCAGCTGATTAACTAGGTACTTCATTCAGTTCATCTATAGGCCTTCGACACATTTCCCAACGAGGTCAATGACAAACCCTGTGACCTGCATGGGTCTATTCTTCCTTACTAGCTTTCCTGCAATTAATTGGCATGCTAAGCACCCTGTGCCATTATGTATTGAGGCTACCTTGTAGCCTCATGTCCCCTTCTCAACATCACCATATGTTTCTTTAATCATATATGCCAATGCACGATCTGTGGCTTTCCCTGGATAGAAGTCCTACGGGTCAGGTCCTTGAATACTATATCTGGTGATCGTATGGATCAATGTCGAATTGACTATGATACGTCAGTCTATCCATAAGTAGCCACCATGGTAACATGATATCAGGATATTAACACAGGTGTTAACCTCCTGGTGCCTTCCAAAGTGTGGGATTTTCATTACATTCAACAGGCTGGACTATGCGAGGTTCATCATCCACGGCTGGGGGATTATTTTCAAGTTCTTCTCCTTCGTCTTGGTCAAGTATTTATACGGGGCGAGCATACTATGGTTCTTGTGGTCTCCTAGGTTGAATTCATTGAACTTCAACATTGAGATCTTGTCCTGTTGCGCTCTAATTGTGTGTATCCCCTTCGGGAGGTATGCAGTAACCATGGTGTAATCAAAATCTCTCGGCACACTATCTCGACTTACCACGTTGGCCATAGGTGGGATGTAGTCGGGTAAGATGGTCAAGATTAGATTCGCATTTGCTAGGTCATCTCTGTGCTTGGTTCTCTTTTCTGTGATGACTTGGGATGGTCCAGATCTGTGAGCGGTCGATGAAGAGGCTTTCACTCATGTCATTGATGACGCTTGTACACCCACATACATTATTCTTTCAGTCACGAGTTCGATGAGTACCTCCTTCACAGATTCTTCGACTGTGCTAATTTCTTTGGACATACATTCTTGTGGTTGAATATCTCAGGTTTGAAGATTAACTACTCAATGCAACAGGGTGGATGGTGATAGCTCGATGATCATTGTGCGAAATCAACTAATTTATGGGCTCAGATAATCATGGTTGGAAAAAGTGTTCTTGGTGCAAGGCTCGATGGTAGAAGTAGATAATTAGGCAATGGATCTCTCGAATGGGCGAGAATTATTCATTAATTTAGTTATGTCCATTACGACGTGGTCCCAACGGTCTAATGGCGATCTTTCTGACCAAAAATGTCGTTCTATCCATTCGGGACATCAGTCTAATGGTTATATTGTTTCCAATGACTATCTTGATTCGCCATAGTGAAGTGCCATGTGGTGTTGTTATGTTATCCCAATGAAGTTCCAGTTTTGCAAATTTTTCTTCTGTGAAGTTCCCTTTGGAACCTTCTATAACTTTTCGATCTTTGATCTCTTCTTTCTTAGTTTTCTAGCCTTCTTTCTAGTGAGCTTCGTCTTAGTATTCCTATTTCCATTTTGATTCTTATCTCCTCTTGGCATAGTAACTTCACGCTATTGAGATTCTTTCCTAGGATCCAAGGGCAATACTTCTTCTCTATCTGGGGTAGGTGCTTTAGTCTTCTATGAGTCTTCTTGTGTTCTTTCAACTTAGACATCCAAGTTTCTGTTTCTAAATAGCTTCGATCTATTCTCCTATTCTTCAATCAAATGTGTGATCCTCCTAGTCATGAAATCTTTCAAGTCTTGCTTCTTCTTCTCTAAGACTTCTTCTTCTTTCCTTCTGGCCTAATCCCTTTCAATACAAGATTTTCCTAGTAATATAGAAAATGCAATGTTGTTCTCAATACATTTAACAACCTCAAACTCTTCCTCTAAATAATCCTAGGTTTATCAGCTTTCCTCTAAATAATCCACATAGGTTTATCATCTTTCCTCTAAATAATCCTATTCCTCCCAATGAAGGAATCATAGT
Organism: Picea engelmannii; assembly: GCA_009831015.1. Classification (NCBI taxonomy): domain Eukaryota; kingdom Viridiplantae; phylum Streptophyta; class Pinopsida; order Pinales; family Pinaceae; genus Picea; species Picea engelmannii. Next base: position 55,066 of record ML846502.1, read on the forward strand.
GGGCTTTCCTAAAATTTCCCAAGTTCTTTCTGTCATAATATTCACCTGTTTTAATTCATCCAGAACACAGTCAATGTCAAAGTCTCCTATTCTTACTTCTATGCACTCTTTTTCTTTGAATATCTCTGATTAATTGATATTTTGGTGGTCATTCAGGGTTTCTTTCATTTGTAGCAATACATCCTCTGATTATTTCTAGGGTTCTGCCATGGTCTTAGTGTCTTCACCTTTCTCATGGTCTTCTTGTCTCATATTCATTCTTTCAAGTTTAGAAATCATTGTAGGGAAATCTAAAACTTCATGGTCCATAGCTTTACAACAAAGACAACTAGGTCTTCTATCAAGAAATTCCTTAGTAAGATGTATTGGTCTTCTGCAACTGTAACATAGAGTTAATCCTCTCTTTCTCTTAAATGATCTCCATCCTTTCCTGTATTGCGCACTAGGATCATGGTATCTAACTTGAAAAAAATTCTTTCTAGGATCTTGCATCCATTTGTTAGTCCAAACATTCTTTCTATGCATAGGAATAACATATCTTTCTCTATTATTATCAGATATAGTCATATCAAATCTTCTTTCATCTAGTTGTGCTCTAGTTTTTCAGGCTAGGAATTTTTTTATCAAACATACCTAGATCAATATTCTTGAAACAAAAATTTCCTCTTATCTTACTTTCAGCAGAGCACAAAGATTCTTGATCTAAAACTTTTTACTATTATTACCTTTCTTAGAGCACAAGGCTTCAATATCTTACCTATTTTCTTCATATCAGACTTCTCTTCTTAGCACAGAGTTTCACAATCCAAATAGAGTATTGCTCAGCAGGGAAACAGATCTACGCACAGAGCTTTCATAGTTTCGGGTCAGATCCTCTTACAGAGCTTCTTCTTCCTCAGTTCCCAACAATCAGAGTTCCAGGTCCTGACAACGGAACCATTTGTTGGTATAGGGGAAGAACCAAGTGTTGTTGGGAAAAATATCCTACGGACTAGCAAACTAGGGTCAGACTTGCATGCAGATTTTGACCATAAAGAAATTACTTTTTAACCTACCACCCAAAACTTAAACCCCTCTTTCACAATACATGCATGTAAAGGAACAACTAACCTTTTTACTGATGTTTTGTGTATATCCTCCGTTGTGCTTTGCCTGCTTGCTTGCACTGCTCCTTCCAAAGATAATACTGCAATTAAGACAAACCACTACACATGCATGCTACTTTTCTACTTGAGGGTTAGAAATTAAGCATAAATTAAACAAATCATAGATAACTCATGCATTGGGACGGGAAAAGTATTCTTTTATTATTTTCAAAATGAATCAACTTACAGTCAAAGTCGAGACCGACCACCGCTCCTTGATCCTGATCCTGGGCTCCTCCTCTTGTTTTTTCCTCCAACTGCTTTTCATTAATTCTCCTTAGGCTTGAGGAAAGGATAAAGGGTTGGGACAATGGATTCGGCAAGTGGGCAGAGTTTCTTCGCTATAATTTTCCTCTTCCAAATGGTACCCCTACCCCTTCTTTTATAGGCTAGAAGGAGCTAGGGTTTTGGACAAACTCTCGGCCATGCATGGTTGGGAGTTTCAGTTAACTGACCCATAGCTTTTTGTCCCATCGACAACTTTCCTATTTTTGTGTTTTGTTAGGTACACACGGGCTGTAGTAGGCCTGCCAGCGTGTACATGTGTGCAGTAGTGGGTTAGGGAACGTGGTCCTTGACCCAAGAGGATTTTCAAGAGTTTTTTCAGCATAGTTTTGGCAAGGAAGGGATATGAGTTGGCCTGATGCTAGGTAATCATGTGTGGTGCAATTTAGGGTTATAACACCAGGGTTCAACACTACAACAATGCACCAACAAAACCCTGACTACTGGCCCTTTTGGCAACACCTGCGAAGTAGATGAAGTCTCACCTGAGGTAGAGGCAGGGGTGGTTGCAGGACTCCAGTGTCTACAACCTTAGCTGAGACACAGATCTGTGATTGTAATACCTTAACATATCACTTAGCAATTATGATTCATCAATATTCAGTCTTAGTTTACATCACAACTAAACCCTAACAACATATCAACGCAGTATTCACATAGATTCAATAGACTCAAGCACTAAACGTACCAACATAAATCATATATAGCATTCATTCACATTATTCAACACTAATCTATCATATCAGATTCATCTATCATCTAACATTGCACTAAGCATTGAATCACATGAACAAAAGAACATCCAAAAAGAACAAAGCATTCACAACACAAGATATATGTGGTTCACCCACACCCTGGGGCTACATCCACCAACTCATCATCCTCTTTATTATCTTCAATCAATCTTATTATATGCACAAAGCCTCAAAATCAACTCTGTAGAGGAATGGAGATCTGTGCACCTTGCTAGATCCTCCTTCCTTGAGTTATAGCACAAAGCCTTCCATTGTATCTTACAATCACTTGCACTTAGCTCTGCAAGCCTCACATAGTATGCACAAAGCAATTACCACTTAGCACTTATCACTTATCACTTAGAACACTTGCAACTGACTAGTCACTATTCACTACTTCTTACATCGCCTAGAATTATGTTTATACATTACAAAATAGGCCTAAGCATGGGTAAACCCATAGTCCGACATCCCCATACCCATTACATATGTCCAAAATCCAGAAAGGCCCTAAAAAGGGGTTGAGATCTCGAGATATCCGCTTCATCTTGCACTCCACCTTCGATAGCCTGTCGAAGTCCCAAGAATAGGTCAAACATGACCAAAGATCCTCAAAACTTGGTCAAGGGCCAACAAGCCCCCAACACTCACCTCTGACTCTCGATTTACTCTAATCTGTGTAATTCTACCTCAAAAGCCTCGAGCTTGTCTCAAGATTCTTTGACTTGTTCTTGTGCCATTGCCTCCTGCTCAGTGAACTCTTGGATAACATATTTGTTGACAGATCCCTCTAAGCATTGTTCAATTGTAGTGACGACTTGCTCCAGTTTTTCTCCTCGGCCTTCAATCTCTGAGAACAGTTGGCAAGCCTCATTCTATATAGGTTGGATCCTCTGAGTCACTTCCATATCTCTTCTCTGAATGGTGTGGACCTATTTTTGAGCAATACGCTACTCTTGGGATCACTTCATCCTTTCAAAAGATGATAGGGGCTTCAACTGTGCCTGTATTATTTCTTCTTACTGATTCACCTCTTGGAGATGTGACTCCAGTGCCTTTAGTTCTGAATTTTCAGTGAGTCTCTCATAAGTCTAGAAAATGCGATCACTTAGGTTTTTACATTCCATGGAAAGGGCCTTTATTCTCTCAACTGCACTTCGAGAAGTTGCATCTCTTTGATCCCTCACATCCTATGGGGTGTCGAGCACTGTGTGGAGCTCTAAGTCTACTATTCTTTGTTGTAGCTACTGGATAGCTTCTGCGAGCTTCTCTACTTGATGCTCAACTCGGTATTCTATCTTTGGCTCTAATCTTGTCACAGAGTGAAGTGCTCTGTTGACTGCTTCTCTCACTTCGAGTTTTTCGACGAGCAACTATTATTTTTCTTGCTGAATCTGTGATTTCTCCTCTTCAAAAATTTTCGAGAGATCAATCGTCTCCTGATATGCAACTCAACGTTGTTCTACGACTACTTCTTGCACTTTCTTCAAGGTTTGTGTTGGCATAGGGGTAGATCCAGGGTTCAATGCTCAAGAGCACACCAAAAAAGACCTAATTACCGGCCCTTGCGGAAACACCTTCGAAGCAGATGAAGTCTCATCTGAGGTAGAGGAAGGGGTGGTTGCAAGACTCAAGTGTCTGCAAAATTAGCTGCGACACCGATCTGTGATCCTATCCTCATAGGGAACTTAGCATAGATCATTCATCAGCATTCAACTCTTCTTATACTTCGCAGATAGCACAGAGCATTGCAACATTCACTTAGATCTAATATATTTCAGCACTTAGCAACAGTAAAATAGATCAGATATAGTAGATCAACACTAATCATATTCATACACATCATATCTAATATTCATACACATTTAAGAAGCACAAAGACTAAGTATATTTATCTAAATATATCAGAGCACTTAGCAATGAAAGAGATAAATGCATCAATTCAAGGCATAAGGCATAATACACATATTTACGTGCTTCACCCCCTCCCTGGGGCTACGTCCACCAACTCTTCTTCTTTATTAGTGTCTTAAATTGGTTACAACACAAAGCCACTCAAAACCCTTACTTCGTATAGGACAAAAGATCTGTGCAACTCACTAGATCCTTCTTCCTTGTACTTCAGCACAAAGCCTTTTACAACCTCTTACAACAACCAACACTTAGCTCTGCAAGCCTCTTACAATCATGCATAGAGCATTTACACCCCACATCTGATCACATTGATCTAAATACTAGCACTAAGCCATCAACCATTCTTACATTACCTAAGTGTCTATTTATACATTACAAAAGTGGGCCTAAGTGTGGGTAAAGCCACGGGTCGATATCCCTTTCCCATTACATTAACCCAAAACCCTAATGGAGGCCCAAAATTGGATCGAGATCCTGCGATCTCTGTTTCACCTATCACTCTATATTTGACAGGGTGTCAAAGTCCCAAAAATAGTCAATTATGACCAAGTGTTCCTCAAAACTTGGTCAAGGGCCAACAGGCCCCCAACACTCACCTTTGACTCATCCCGAGTCACTCTGGTCTGACCAATTCTACTTCAAATTCTTTGAGCTACTTTGACCTGCTGAATTGCTACTACCTCTTGCTCGACAAACTCTTGGATGTGTGCCTCTTTCACTGGCCCTTCTAGGCGTTGTTCTGCTATATTCACAAGTTGTTCAAGTTTTACTCCTTGGCTTTCAACTTCAGTGAACAGTTGGCATGCCTTTTCTTGCACTGGTTGAATTCGTTGAGAGACTTCCATTAATTTACTCTGAAGCATGTGAATCTACTATTGGGTTGTGCTTTTCTCTGGAAACCTTTTCATTCTCTCTACAGGTGATAGGGCCTTCAACTACACCTGTAGATTTTCAACATCGTACTTTACCTCTTGGAGTTGTGACTCCAATTTATGCAATTTTGGGTTCTCGGTTAGGTTCTTATAGATCGGCGCACTTCTGCTACTTGACTGTTTGCATTCCTTAGAGAGTGCTTTAATCCTTTCTACAGTGCTTCGGGCAGTTATTTCTTGTTGGTCACACACTTCTTGTGGGGTCTGTGGTATGGTCTGAAGCTCTAAGTCCACAACTCTTTGTTGAAGTTGATGAATAACTTCAGCAAGCGTCATCACTTGGTGTTCGACGGGGTCCTCTGCCTTCTGTTCTAAGATGGTCACAGAGAGAAATTCTATGTTGACTGATTCTTCAATCCCAATATGCTTTGCGAGCAACTGCTCTTTCTCTTTTTGAATATTTTCTTTGTCTTCTTCAAATTTCTCTTGGAGAGTGTCCTTCTCTTGTTGCGCAGCTCGACATTGCTCGATGATTTCCTCCTGTGCCTGCTTTAAGGCCTGGGTGGCCTGCATTGTTTCTTCCTATGCCTTTCGAAGGCGTACTTCGACCATGTGAGAAATCTTGTGGAGTTGAACTGTTTCATTTCCTTCTTCTATTGTTCCTTTTGGCAGGGGCACAGAGGAGACTGCGCGGCTAGAATGGAGAGCTTGTTGTACTCCTTGGAGTTCGATATTGATTCTATTGTAAATTGTCTCTTTCTTGGCTTCCTATTTTTTTTTTATCTCTTCTATGGCTTCGTTCATAGGTACAATGAGAAAAATGAAGTCATCTGGAGTGAGCGTGGTCTTCATCTTAGTCACAGGTGATTTTTATTTCTTTCGGAAGGAAGGTTTTGGAGGCGAATGTTTCCTTTTATTTATGATTTCTACTTCGTCTTCAGGCCTTTGTTTGACTTCCTCTAAGTCTTCACCATTACCTCCTTGATCTGGTGTAACAGATGTGGTTCTTATAGATCTGTTGTTGACATCCTGGAAATCCTCATCTTTCTTTGTCTGCTTTGTCTTCTTTGTCTTATTGGGCACAAGTGTATTCTGTGCAGCTTTTGGGCTATCAAAGTCAGACACTTCTGCGGGGTCTGCTGGAATAAGAAGGTTCGCCGACCATTCCTTGGTGATTTCCTCCAAGTCTTATTCTATCATCTTGTAATAAGACTGAAGTTGTTCCATGTTCTCATCAGCGCATGCTGCCAGATATATAAAATGGTAGTCTGAACTAAGATTTATTAAAGGTTGAAACCTGTGTAAAGTATTCGGGGTCATGCAAGGCTGGGACTGGATGACGAGCTTCAATTAGGTGTAGTATGTATGAAATACAACATATGATTTCCACTACTTTTTCATGTCGTTCAAGTACCACAGGGTACTAAAATTCGCAGCCAGTGGTTCAAAGGGGTCAATGTTGGGGAAGGTTGAACCTTCCAGTAGCTCCCATGTGACGAAAGTGATAAGTATCAAGAGCCAACTAAAATGGAATTCATGCCCTTGATCCTAGGCTTCTCTACAATCAATCTCTAGCTAATTCACCAGGTACTTCACCCACTTCATCTGTAGTCCCTCTGCACACTTTCCTGCGAGGTCGACTGCAAAGCTAGATACTTGCATGGGTCGATTCTTGCACACCAATTTCCCTGAGATCAGTTGACAGGCAAGGCGCACTGTGCCACTTTCAATAGAAGCTACCTTGTAGCCTCGCACGCCTTTCTCAACATTTCGATAGGATTCTTTGATATTCTGAGCAAGAGTGTGATCTATGGTCTTTCCAGGATAGTAATCGTGGGGATCAGGGCCCTGTATGCTAAGCCCGGTGATCTGGTTGATCAACAATGGATCAATTGTTATGCGATGGTTCAACCATAAGTATCCTCCATGGTAACTTTCTAGTAGCAATTTCACACAAGAATTCACCTCCTGGTTTCTACCAAAGTGCAGTATCTTCATAATGTTGAGCAGAGTAGATTGCGCGAGGTTCATCATCCATTGCTAAGGGATGATCTTCAAATTATTTCCCTTTGTTCTGGTTAGGTACTTGTACAGTGAAAGTGTGTTGTAGAATTTACGATCCCCCAATTTGAAGTCACTAAACTTCAAGGCTGTGATCTTGAAATGATCTACACAGACTGCGCATACTCCTTTTGGTAGGTACACCGTGACTAGAGTGTACTCAAATTCTCTAGGCACACTATCCCTGTTGATCGCACTGCACATAGGTGGTATGTAAGAAGGTAGGATAGATGGAACCAACTTTGCATTGGCCATATCGTCCTTGTGTTTGGTTCTTCTTTCTGCGCCGGCTCAGGATGTTCCTACTCGAGTAGTCGATGGGGAGGCTTTCACTCCTCTCATCAACAATGCCTGTAAACTTGTAGAAAATCCCCACTCTGACATGACTCTTTCAGCTCTGAGGCTAGCAAGTACCTCTCTTACAGATTCTTCAGCTGCGCTAAATTTTTCGGACATATACGCTCAGGATCAATAGCTCAGGTTCTCAAAGTAACATAGATACTGTAGTAAGGTAGAGAGTAAGGATGGAGTAATCACGGTTCACAATTTAGGTAGTCTACGGATTCAAATTCACGATTAGCAAAAGTGTCTTCTGTCCATGGCATGATGGATTAAGTAAGTAAATATGTAACAGATTATTTTCAATGGGTATGGAGCTTCCTTAACTCTGGTTCTATTCATTATGGTGTGGTCTAATGGTCTGGTAATGAGCCATCAATTCTTTTCGATCCGTTCAGATCGGCAGTCGAATGGGTATCTTTGCCTCCAATGGCTATATTGCTTCGCCATGATGAAGTGACCCATGTCGTTGTTCTGTTATCCTGACGAAGCTCAAATTGTGCAAATTTTCTTTCAGAGGGGTTCCCTTTGGAACCCTCTGTAGCCTATCGATCTAATCTCTCTTTCTACTTATCTTTCTATCCTTCTTCCCCGTTAGCTTCGTCTCGGTAGTTCGTTTCTTGATCTGATTCTTATTTTCCTTGGGCATAGTCACTTCGCACTGCTGAGGTTCTTTCCCAAGACTCAGGAGAACTACTTCATCTATATCTGGTACAGATACTTGAATCTTCTGTGAGTCCCCTAATTCTTTGACATCTGAGCTTCTAGTGTCAAATAGCTTTGATTTATTTTCTTGTTCCTCAATCAACTGTGCGATCCTTCTGGTCATGAAATCTTTTAATTCTTGTCTTTGCTATTGTAATACCTTTTCTTATTCCTTCTTTCTATCTTGATCTCTCGCAATCCAAGGTTTTCCAAGTAACATAGTGAACATGGTGTCGTCCTCAATAAATTTGATAATCTCAAAATCTTCTTCTGTCAAAGTTCCATTGACTGTCATAGGTATCTGAGCGAGTTTTCCACATAACATCACAAGATTTCCTCTGAATAGTCCTATTCCTCCTAGTGAAGGGGTCATGGAAGGCTTCCCTATAGCTTCCCACATTCTCTTTGTCATGATATTCACTTGTGTTTCCTCATCTAGAACACAATCAATGTCGAAGTCCCCTATCTTGACTTCGATGCATTCTTTTTCTTTAAAGATCTCTGATAATATGACATGTTGATGTTCATTCAGGGTTTCTTTCATCTAAATTAATACTTTCTATGATTATTTATGAGGTTCTACTATATATGGAGTTTCCTTAGGATTTAGATTCATTCCTTTGAACCTAGCAATCATTCTGGGGCAATCCAATACTTCATGATCTAGAGCTTTGCAACAGAGACAACTGGGTTTTCCACCCAGGAAATCCTTAGCTAGATGGCATGTTTTTATACAACCATAACATAGGGTCAACCCTCTCTTTCTCTGAAATGGTCCCCAACTTCTTCTATACTCGTTTCTGCAGATCTGACCTCTTTCTTTCAGAAATTCCCACTTTTACTTTTCTTAGAGCACAGAGCATTCAGATATCGCTTCTTTTCTTCAGATTTGATCTTCCTTTCCTCAGATATGACCTTATTCCTGGCACAAATCTTTCACATGTCGAGTAAAAATATGCATACTAGGGTGACAGATCTACACGCAGAGATTTCTTTTGCACAAATTTTCTTCTTCCTCAGTTCCCAACAATCATAATTTTAGGTTCTGGCAATGGACCCATTTGTTGGCATAGGGGCAAGAAAGATCTGTGGTTGCAAGACCCAAGGTAGAGGCAGGGGTGGTTGCAAGACTCAGGTGTCTGTAACATTATCTGGGACACAGATATGTGATCCTATCCTCACAGGGCACTTAGCATAGATCATTCATCAATATTCAACTCTTCTTATACTTCGCAGATAACATAGAGCATCTCAGCATTCACTTAGATCTAAGATATTTCAACACTTAGCAAAAATAAAAAAGATCAGATCCAGTAGATCAACACTAAGCATATTCATACACATCATATCTAACATTCATACACATCTAAGAATCACAAAGCCTAAGTATATCTATATAAATATATCAAAGCACTTAGCAATGGAAGAGATAAACACATCAATTAAAAGCAAAAATCATAATACACATATTTATGTGGTTCACCCCCTCCCTGGGGCTATGTCCACCAACGCTTCTTATTTATTAGTGTCTTCAATCGGTTACAACAAAAAGCCACTCAAAACCCTTACTTCACACAGGATAGAAGATTTGCACAACTCGCTAGATCCTTCTTCCTTGTACTTCAGCACAAAGCCTTCTACAACCTCTTACAACAACCAACACTTAGCTCTGCAAGCCTCTTACAATCATGCATGAATCACTTACAACCCACATACGATCACACAGATATAACTACTACAACTAAGCCATTGACCATTCTTACATTGCCTAAGTGTCTATTTATACATTACAAAAGTCGGCCTAAGCATGGGTAAACCCACAAGCTGACATCCCTTTCCCATTACATTAAACCAAAACCCTAATGGAGGCCCAAAAGTGGACCAAGATCCCATGATCTCTTCTTCTCTTGACGCTCCATCTTTGACAGGGTGTCGAAGTCCCAAAAACGGTCAATTATGAACAAGTGTTCCTCGAAACTTGGTCAAGGGCCAACAACCTAGGTGGCTTGTTCTATTTCTTCATGTGTGCGATGAAGGTGAGCTTCAGTCACATCAGCTTGTTGGCAGAGTTGGGCTAGCTCATCTCCCAACTCTGGTTCTTCCGACGATAGGGGCACAGTGGACACTACACAACTAGACTAAAGGGCCTATTGTACCCCTTAGAGTTGAACGTCAATTCTTTCAGACATCTCCTCCTTCTTAACTTCATGTTTCTATAAGATTTGTTGTGAGGCATCGTTTACAACTATGATGATGAAGTCAAATTTATCGACAGTGAGAAAAGTCTGCATCTTGGTCAAGGTGGCTCTGGATTTATTTTGGAAAGAGGGTTTCGGGGGAGAAACCTTCCTCTTCTTCAAGGGATCATCCTCATCTCTAGGCAATGTTACTTCACCTTGCTTCCGCTCATATTCTTTTCCATTTATCTCTTCTAATTCATCATCACCCCCTCAGCCAAGTGATACTAAAGAAGTTTTTTCTGATGTGTTGCTTAAGTCTTGGACTTTTGCGGTCTTCTTCCTTCTGTTGGTTTTGGGTGTGTCATGTTCTTTGTGAGTGGCCTCCGAGATGTCAAGTTTGGGGTTATACATTTCTACAAGATTAGTAGGGATAAGGAGGACTGCTAACAAATCCTTAGTTATCTCCTTGAGGTCCTCTTCTATGATATTGTAGTACAAATGAAGCTCCTCCTTATGCTCATTAGCTCGCGCAGTGATATAGATGAAGCGTCGATATGCACAAAACTTCATGAGGGGTTAGAACCATTGTAGGGTTTTTTACATCATGCGAGGTTCAGCTTCGATAACCCTCTTCAATTGGAGATAATATGTGTGAAAGAATTCATTCGACTGCCACTATTTTCCCATATCTCTCAAGTACCAGAGCATGGTGAACTTTGCAGTAAGTGGATCGAATGTCTCAATGTCCGGGAAGGTTGCACCTTCCAGCATCTCCCAAACAATAAACATGATGAGTATCATGAGCCAACTAAAGTGGAACTCGTAGACCTGATCCTGTGCTTCGTGACAGTCTAATTCCAGCAGATTAACTAGGTACTTTGCCCAGTTCATATGTAGGCCTTCCATGCATTTCCCATCGAGGTCAACGACAAACCCTATGACCTGCGTGGATATTTTCTTACTTACTAGATTTCCTGCAATTAATTGGCATGCTAGGCACACCGCTCCATTTTGGATGGAGGCTACCTTGTAGCCTTGCATCCCCTTCTTAACATCGTCGTATGTTTCTTTAATTGTCTGTGCAAATGCGCGATCTGTGGCTTTCCCTAGATAGAAGTCTTGCGGGTCAGATCCTTACATACTTAATCCGATGATCCTATGGATCAACATCAGATTGACTATGATACATTGGTCTAGCCATAAGTAGCCACCATGGTAACATGAGAGAAGGATCTTAACACATGCGTTAACCTCATGGTTCCTTCAAAAGTGTAGGATTTTCATTACATTCAATAGGGTGTACTGCGCGAGGTTCATCGTCCATGAATGGGGGATTATTTTTGAGTTCTTCCCCTTTGTCCTGGTCAAGTATTTATAAGGGGTGAGCATACTATGGTTCTTGTGGTCTCGTAGGTTTAAGTCATTGAACTTCAACATTGTGATCTTGTCCTGCTGCGCTCTAAATGCGCGTATCCCCTTCAAGAGGTACACAGTAACCATGGTGTAATCAAAATATCTTGGCACACTATCATGACTCACCATGCTGGACAGAGGTTGGATGTAGTTGGGTAATATGGTTGGGATTAGCTTTGCATTTTCTAGGTCATCTCTATGCTTGGTTCTCTTTTCTGTGACGACTCGGGATGGTCTAGATCCACGAGCGGTCGATGAAGAGGCTTGCACTCCTCTCGTCGATGATTCTTGTACACACACATACATTACCCTTTGAGACATTACTCTTTCAGTCATGAGGTTTATGAGTACCTTCTTGATAGACTCTTTGACTGTGCTAAGTTCTTCGGACATACACAGTCATGGTTGAATATCTCAGGTTTGAAGAGTAACTACTCAATCCAATGGGATGGATGGTGATAGCTCGATGATCATTGTGAGAAATCAACTGATCTGCGGGCTTAGATAATCATGTTTGTAAAAAATGTTCTCAGTGCAAGGCTTGATGGAATAAGTAGATAACTAGGCAACAAATCTCTCCAATGGGCGAGAAGCCTTCATTAATTCAGTTCTGTCCATTACAACGCGGTCCCAATGGTCTTATGGTGAGATTTCTGACCACAAATGTCATTCTACCCATTTGGGGTGTCAGTCTAATGGTTATACTGATTCCAACAACTATCTTTATTTTCCATGGCGAAGTGCCATGTGGCGTTGTTCGGCTATCCTGACGAAGTGTAACACCCCTCTTCATAATGCTAATCAATTAATCATTTATGAAATACATATACAATAACAATTTTTCTTTAACATAAATTCATTTCATTTACACAATTCTTCTACATTTTCTCAATGATAAATCTAAATAGCATGATGAAATAAGTAATAGGTTAACTCTAATATTTGCAACTTAAAA
>WSFP011349026.1:0-35606 GCA_009831015.1 Picea engelmannii
TCTTTAACTCATTTTTTTTTCCAATTAGATAATGTCTCCAAACTCTCAAGGAATATACAATTGCCAATAATTCTAGGTCATGTGTTGCATAGTTCTCTTCATGCTTTCTCAATTTCCTTGAAATGTAAGTGATCACTCAATCGTCTTGCATCAAAAATCTACCTAAACCCTCCTTGGATGCATTTGTTCATACCAAAAATTCCTTGTCCATGTCGGTGAATTTTAGTATCGGCGTTGTCGTCAACAACTCCTTAGGATTTTAAAATGATTCTGCACATTTCTCAATTCATATGAACTTCTTCTTCTTCTTCTACAATTCAATGATCGTATTTTCTATCTACGAAAAGACTTTGAAAAATCGTCGCTAATATCTTGCTAGACCCATGAAACTGCATACTTTTTGTATGTTTGTCGATGTTGGTCATTCCATAATAGCCTCCACTTTCGTTGGAGCCACGGTGATACCTTCACCAGATATGATATGTCCCAAATAATGAATCTTCCATTGGTAAAAAGATCATTTTGATAGCTTCTCGTACAATTTGTTTTCTCTTAGGCACTGTAGGACCAATATCAAGTGTTCATCATGCTCTTCCTTCATTCGAGAATAAATCAGTATGTCATCAATAAAAACATGAACAACCTTGTCCAAGTATTCAAAAAAACACCCCATTCATCAAACTCATGAATACCCCTGGGGATTTTGTTAATCCAAATGATAAAACTGTAAACTCACAGTGTCCAAATATCCTCTTAAAAGCAGTTTTAAGGATATCTTCCTCTTTAATCTGTAACTGGTGATATCCTGATCTCAATTCAATATTCAAAAACATCGTTGCTCCTTTCATCTGATCAAATAAATAATCAATCCTTGGTAATGGATATTGGTTCTTGATTGTATCTTTGTTCAATTGATGGTAGTCAATGCAAATCCTCCATGATCCATACTTCTTTATAACAAATATCACTGGCACACCCCATGGTGATACGCTTGGACGTATTAGTCCCAAATCCAACAACTCCTTCAATTTCATTTTCAACTCCTGCAATTCAGGCGTTGACATCCAGTAAGGCATTCTCGCTATCAATTTAGTTCCAGGTTTCAATTCGATTGTAAACTCCAACTCTCTTTCAGGCGGTAAACCTGGTAACTATTTTGGACATATGTCTACAAACTCTTGTACTACATGAAGGTTTTCTATTCCTTTTGTCTCTCCCTTTTCATCCAGTGCTAATATTGCATATAACTTGCATCCATTGCGCATACTCTTCTACAATTGTAGGGAAGAAATAAACCTCAAGGACACTCCCTGGTTTCTTCCTACAATCACTCTACTTTATCCCAAATCATCTATCAAACTTAATTATTTCATCTTACAGTTAAGTATCGCATCATGTGATTCCAACCAATCCATACCAATCACTATGTCATAAGATCCTAATATCATGACATAATGATCCACCTTCATTACAAATCTCCAACAGTGGTGGGTCTAGATGATCTAGCCTCTCTAGCCTTCTCAATCGAACAGTCTCATTGGTAATGTGGCTCACCACATGTCCAACATCCAGTCTTCGGTCCAGTGTTCCTGGTCCCTGAAGTAGAAGTTGTTGGTCTAACAGCCTATGATCTCGATCTGTTCTGTTGAAAAGGAATAAAATATTGTTGTTGTGGATGACATTGATGTTTTTGTTGTGGTCCTCTATAAGGATTCCTCTGCTGAGGAGTTTTTCGTCGTGGTTTCATGAAAATAGGTCCTCTAGGAATATCTCGATGCCCTAAAGCATGTTTGGTTGGTGTCTGTTGTTGGTGCACTCTCGGTGTCACCGATACACCTTGTCTAGAAGGAGTCATGCCTTGGCCCCCACTGTTCAACTCTTCCTCGGCTATGAGGGCCTTCTAAACTGCATCATGTAAAGATTGAGGCATTAGGATCTATACCTTTGCACAAATGTTGAAGTTAAGTCCAAACACAAACGTGTTGACCTTTAACTTCTTTGTGTTCAGATGTGGAGCATACCTAAGTAAATCCATGAATCTGGCCTCATACTCTGGCACCATATGACTATCTTTTATGTCATTTGATGGAAGAATGTGGGTCGTAGATCTCTGAGTCATTCGAAAATCGACTCTCCGACTAATTTAAGGTGTAGGTGTTAAGGATTAAGATAACCTTGAAATTTCAAAGTCTCGTAGTGAAGGTCAGACATAGATCTATGAATTGATCAAGAGTTGTTAGATACATTAGAACTCCAAGCCTTTGTCCTCCGAAGGTTTGTGAGTTCGTCTCTCCGAAGAAAATGAGTTGGTTTTTACAAAAAGTGAGGAACTCTCGGAGTTCTGAACTTTGGAGTGGATGACAACCATTTATCTAACAAGGAGTGTAATTCGTTAGATATCCAAGCCCTTCATAGGTTCGGTGATCCGGGTGATACAGTTTCAATTTGTGTAAGTGGAGAAAAACCTCGAAGCCCGAAGTTCTGAAGTGGATCTCCACCGTAGCTTTTTCGTGTGAGGAGGATATTTTTCAGTCGTTCAATTAAATATATAACCATCGATGAAGGTAAGTAAAAGTTTAGGGTTAACCTACAATTGTCGTTCAACTTCACTTTACGACCAAATTCGGCATGTAATCATTTTGGGTGAAACAGAGTGTTGAAGTTGAAAAACCTCTGGAGCACCGGAGTCTCGGAGCTCCGAGTAGCGCCCTTGGGCCAAAACTAGGTTATATTCCATGGTCACATGCATAACTTGAGAAGGAAAAAGGGCTAACGCCCAAGATTAAAATTAATTAAAAATCTCGAAAACCTTTGTGCAGGAATCCCACGATAAAAAAAAATCCAATTTACATAACAAAAATTGTGGAGGCTCCACGTTGTTAATATCTTCGAATTAACCAAGATTCAAAAGAGATAACAATAAATTCATATTTAACAAAAATTCATTGGGGATCCACCTTTCAACAGAAATGAAATACCGTAAACTTAAATAGAAAGTCATGGTACAAATTCAGATCCAATATGCCTTTTGACAAAGAACCCATCACTAGAATCGATTGGATATAAATGAATTTCAAAAGAGAAACTCGTGAAATAATTTCAGAACTAACTCAATGGTTTACCAGCGGACAAATCACTATTGAAATTACGAAATAATATCAACTAAAATAAACTCTGATCATTCAATCGGAAATAGATAAAATACAATTTTAGAACATATAACATTCACAATATAAGTCCAAATTTCACAATGAGGGTCAAGCCTCCCTAAATTAGAGAGCGAAAAATGTCCAAAATTAAAACAAAATTTAAAACATAAACACTGTAATTATTATCCGCTCAGCAACAATTGTAATATAAATTACAAAGTCTGATCTAATATTCATTGACAGAAATTGTAATAAATGGCATTCAGGTTTTTCAATGATTCTATAGTGACCCTATCAGTCCTGCATACTACTACACTAGTAATATAATTAAATTTAGAATATAAAAATACCAAGCCAAATGAATGTTGCATATTGAATATTTTCTTCAAAGTATTGCACTCCTTCCTTTCCTTTGCTTTCTAATCACAAAGACTTCAATTGGTACCTATGATCCAATGCTAGGGGTACTCTTCTTCCCCCTTAGCCCCCAAGATGCAAAGGGGCCACACATAAGAAACCAACAAAATAGCTCCAAGACTTGCCCTCACAAGGAAGAGCTTCCACTCTTTTTACAAGTTTGGTGTCCCAACTCTCACAAGTAAAACATAGTCCAATAAAAATTTGGCAGCATAACAATGCTCACAAAGTTAGATCCCCTTTTCCTTCAATAGATTTTTTTTTATAGACTTTTCTTCATTGACACATGTCTTCATGCACAGATAATTAACTTTTTAATTAATTTTAGTTTGGATTAATCACTCACACACTTGTCACAATATCCCTTAGTTACACCAGTCATTACCATTTTTATTTTATTTAAAAGGTCAAAATCCTTCACAATCCTCAGTGTTCCTATGTTCACTACTAGGTGTCCCTTTGTTCCTAAGATTCTCATTTAAGGAGTGTCCCCAAACTATATCTTAGTTAGAGTTTAATTACAAGTCTTCTTCTAGTTAGATTAGTGTAGTTTGACTCTAGATTATATCCTATGTACAATCAACCTCTCAAGTTATTATTTATTTCTATTTAAGATTTCCTTTTTATTAAATTCATGCACACATGTGCATTTTATTCAATCTTTATATTTTTCCCACTTTTCCTAGAATTAGATTTATCCCAAATTTAATATCTTAATTAGTCCCCAAATTAAACTTAGACTTAGGCCAAATATTAGACTTAGGCTTAGACTCTTGTTAGGGTTTTCAACTAATAATCTATCATTTACTTAATTATTTAATCCAACAAGGTATAATATTTCAATGTTTTCTAGGCCATCTAGATTTATTGACTTAAGCTTAATTATGCAACGTGCCCTTCAAGATGCACCTTCGTGCTCCAAGGGTGCCACTCACCTTAGACTTGTTTTGGAAGTTGTTCAAACCTTGGAGTGAACACTCCACTCATTCGACCTTGTGAGATACTAAGGGATTCTAGGGAATAAAGACTATGTCTCATTGCAGGATCCTTAGAAATTTTCGTGAGCGACTATCTCAGTATGCCCTCACGGCATCGTGGACCTCTCGAACTAGGTAATCGTTAACCTATATTTCTGACCATAGTGGGAGTTCTAGTAGGATGTGACAGGGACGATGTCATGCCTCTCCCTCAAATGTCTAGTTTCTATGCATGGCCCCTCTACTCCTTATGTGAGTCAGATTAGCAAGCATCGTCAAGCCTGCATCCACTAAAAAAAACACTGTCAATAATTCCATATACATAAATCATACTATAATCAATCATACAGCATATGTGCATGAAATTAAATACTCAATAAATATAATCCACTCCCTAACTCACTCCAAAGTCCAAGGGAATCCATCAACGCCATCAGCATCCTTAACCTGTCATGTGTCCTACACACTCAGAATGACTCATCAAAAGCATCTATCAATATATATATATATATATATATATATATATATATATATATATATACATCAATATAATCAATAAGAAATAGCACCTCAACATCACCATATATAACTCATAATTTGTACGAAATCGCAGAGTACCATACCAGATAACTTGCAAGCAAGTGTCCTCAAAGAATAAGTCAATAATAGTGTGCTCAATAGAGTGGGATGTTACACTCTTTGTGGCTCGGGGGGCTAAGGGGGAAGAAGATTAACCCTAGCATTGGCTGGGAGGTACCAGTGAAGTCTATTTGATTAGCAAGTGAAGGAAAGGAAGGAGCGTAAAAATTGAACGGCATATTCATTACATCACCTTCATTGGTCCTGGTATTTTTATATTCTGAATTTATTTGTAGCACTAGTGTAGTAGTATGTTGGACGGATAGGGTCACTATAGAATCACTAGAAATCCTGAATGCCAATTGTTACATTTGTTTTCAATGAATATTAGTTTAGAGTTTATATTTATAAACTACAATTGTTTCCAAGCAGATAATAATTACAGTGTTTATATTTAAAAAAAAATTGTAATTTCGGGCGTTTTCCACTCTCTAATTTGGGATGGCTTGATCCTCATTGTGGAATTCAAATTTATATTGTGTATGGTATATGTTCAAAAATGTATATTTTATCCATGTTTGAAGTTTGAATGATCAGAGTTTCTAGTTGATATTAATTTGGGAATTTAACAATGCATAGATCGTTGGTAAACTAAGGAATTAGTTCTAAATTTATATTGTGAGTCTCTTGTTGAATTCCGTTTAAATCCTAATCCAATTAATGTGATGGGACCTCTATCTAATTGTATTTTAGATCCGAAACTTGTATCTTAGTTTCATGTTAAAGCTTATGACAATTCAATTATGTTGTATGGTGGATCCTCATTGAATTTGGTTTAAATCCAAATTTATATCATGTTTTTATCTGTCGAATTTGTTGATAAATCCAAAGTATCTGTATTGTGGATGTATGTGTTCATTTTGTAGTTTAATTCCAAAATATTTTGGATTGTGATATGCCATTTAATTTTTTTTAGGATTGTTTACTTACTTCTAATATTCAGTGCTAGCCCCTTCCACCTTGACAAGGTAATGCATGTGACCACAGGTTAGAACCTAGATCTGGCCAAAAGGGCACTATTCGGAGCTCTGGAACTCTGGTGCTCTGGAGGTTTTTCAACTTCAACACTCCTATATGATCGGATGGTTGTGTGGATTCCAACTCCTCACGATCAGATCTCATCCATTAATTCCTTCAAAGGAATTTCAAGCTCTTGATTTCCTCACTTGAACCCTGCATACGCTTTTCTCCTGATATTTGCCACTTATTGAAGTGAACTCCAATGCTCACTTGCGCATCTCTCCTAAGATCTGGACTCTAATTTTTTCATGCACGCTTTTATGCCTCCCCTGTGTAAGTTTGCACTATCTCCCTGAGCTTTGTCCTTCTAAAATTTAATGCCTCCACCACCTTGAGTGGTCTCTGTGCATTGGTCATCATTCCTTATGAACTTTGGGCCTTCTAGGGGCCCGTCTACGCACTTCTGGAGTTGGATCTGGAAGTGACTGCATTATGACACCCAAATGAGGAACTTGGGTTTCTTACATAATTTTAACTCCTTCTCATAACATACTTTCACTCGATTGCAGAATTTATTCATCATAGTGTCAATTAGTTCTTAAAGTACAAAGTAAGGTTACGGTTTCCTATATGTGTTGAGAACTTTTCTCTTCTTTTCTTTTCCTCTTTCAAATTGTTATGTAGATCAGATATTTAGTTACTTGGTTGTAACATGTAGGGTTGTCACACTTATTCCAGGTTCAAACCTACATAAATGGTTCAGGTTTCTAAACCCAATTTGTTATACATCAAGTATTAAAGTTGTGATGATGGCTTTATGTGGTGTTCTCAGCCTCCCATACGTGCTTGATGTAGTCTAGTTTTAATTGTTGGAATGAATCTGCTAACAGTATTTTATGAAAACTATGTTGATAAAAAGAAAAGGAAGGGGAAATTAAAGTTGTAAATTTTGACAGTTATGGAACTTTCCTGGGGTTTTATGTTGGATAATATGAAAACAGTTGTGTGTTAGATTTGAGTTATTGAATAGAGAAAGGTTTTGGCAAATGATGGTGATGATGCTTTTTTTTTAACAAATAATATTGCATATAATAAAAAAGAAATCATCTTTTCCCTTCCATGCTCTCACTTTTTCACTCATTATATGCCCCTTGCCTTACCAAATAAATTTTAAACATTCCTTGTTCTATTATTATGAATTTCATTTGGTTGAAAAGAGAAAGGATTAATAATAAAAGAAAAGGCTAGTTGATGATTGGTGTTGGGAAATTGGATATGGATACATTTTTTGTTACTTTTGCATCTTCTTGAATAGTATTTGTTGGTCACTTCCCATCCATGCTGCCACTTTTTCACTCATTATAACCCCCTCATCTTCCCAATATCCCTACCACTCCCTGTTCAAATGGAAAATTTATTATTGAGTGTTAAGATATTGATGGATGGATTGCATGTGCTTCTGTGGTGAATAATAGAGCCAACCTTTTGATTTTATTTAGGTAGAGATTGATGCATGGATTGTTAAGAGTTTTTCATGACATGTTGGACTATTTCTTCAGGATGAGATTATTTAGCAGGGGAATTAATGGAAGAGGTGTTGATAGAGTTGCAAATAGAGGCAGAGGGAATTGGTAGAGGGGCCATAGAATGCCACGGCTTTCAATACATTTTGATGTTGATCCACATGAATTAAATCAGCTCTTTCAATTTGGGTTCTTCAACCTAGTTGGTCATGGGATCCTACAACCCCAACCTGAGATACCTCCCTTCCAACCACATCAAAACTTGTCTGGTATTTGTGTTCCCCCTCATGAGACTATGCATCCAGAACCGTTTTCTAATGATGGTTGGCAAGATATTTTCCATCAACATGTTTCTCATCATCATTGTTGGTCTACTGTGTATTTTCCATTACCCCCTCCTCCACCGCCAAAAAATCCAAATGCTCAAGTTGATCATGTTGTCTCACCCAGGCAGTCTTCTCATGCAAGTAAAAGGATAAAAATTGATGTTCCCAATCCAGAGCCAGATAAAGGAAAAGAAGTGGACACTCCCTCCAATTCATCCAAAGATTCCTTTGGATCTGTTTCCTCTCACCTTCATCTCAAAGGAAATTGCTCCCATGTCATCAGTGAGATCCACGCTCAAGGTTATGATCATCCTAAGGCTGCAATGGAAAGATCAAAAGTGGGCAGCAGTGAAAAGAGGCCAAATGCCTCTCATAGTAAATATGGGTTTTAATGTTGATTAATATTATTTTCTATTGAGGAAAGTCTTTTTTTTTTTTGACAATGTTTTGGACATAAAATACATGTTTAGACAGTGTTTTGGACAGCATGGATATAATGCCATTTTTCTGGATATAGTCATGTTATATCTTGTTGATACTAAAATATAAATATTTGATCATGAATATGAGAATGGGAGTTACAAGGAAGATGTTTGAATCAAATTTTTGGGGTTTTATACTTCATGTTTTGATGACTATTAAAATAAATTGAACGGGAGTCACAATGGATCCCACCTATTTAGTTATTATTTAATTAGACCCTTATTTATATATATTATTATTTATTTGTCTCAACTAATTAGTTAAGCGAATTAAGCTTAACTAAAGAAAGGTAGTTGAACTACCATAACTTATTGAGAAGGAATAAAATCTCAATCAAATGAAGAGACAAAGGAATAAAGAATAGAAGGAGAACTTCATCCATAAGGTTTTCTCTATACTTGTGAGATACTTTTTATTTTCCATTCATTTTGAGTTTACTAGAAGGATTAACCATCTTGATGACAACAAGGTCTTATTGAAGGCGGTAAGATTGAAAACTAAATCATATATTTCAGTAGCTTGTTTTAAAGGTGTATGATTTATCTTTGGTAGTCTGTGTGTTCTTGTATATTTATAAATTAAATTTTATGACAGATAAAGAATATTTTGTAGATTCAAGTGACATCATTTTGTGGCAAGCTAATCCATATCTTTAACTTCAGTTTTCTTTTTTTGTCAGAGTCTTTTTGTATGGTTCCCATTGGAGGCTTCTAAATATGACTCTGGTCCCTACCCTCGTAGGGGTTTGTAAAGAGAATTCAGCTTTGTATCTCAGAATGAAATCAATATAAAAATCAGACTTCTGATTTCAGCCTCACATATGTATTTTTTATTATTTGGTTCATATTTTTCTTTTATCTCCATGTACACACTCATGTAATTTCTTTTTAGTTTATTTATTTCACAGTTACAGATAATATATAAAAAAAACCAGCCTTGGTCCCTTGTAATTAATACATGTGGATTAAATTATTGTTTCTTTTATTCTAAGTCTATAAACCCCAAGTAACATTCCCAACTATCTTGCCTTAGCCCTGCAAGATCTGAAAATGCTTGAGTAAGGTTCCTCATACCTTTTCCTCAACATTTATTTGGAGACCATAATGGGGAGATATTCCATATCTCTCTGGTTGATTGTATCACAATTGTATTTTACTTTTTTGTTTTATCAGATTACTCTTTAACCAATTTTTCCATGACAGTACCTATTGCAAGACAACCCAATATTGGAAACATTCTTGATGACCAAATCAGCATTCCATTGACTTTATTTAACATTATTTTAGAAACTTGTAGTACTCGTGTTGAACTTGAACACTCTTGGGAAGTAATTGAAAGGGACATAAGTATTCGTGAACATTGGGAAGTGAGGAAAAGGCAGCCCATAAGTCAACAGTAACCTCCCTTTTCCTACCTCTTTGGTATTTCTTTTCATGTCCTCTAATCCTCGCATCTCGCGAAGGAGAAGAGGGTTGTCCCCTGAAACTACTCCTATTTTTTAAATAGGAAGAAGAAAAATTGTCTTATCAACACAAGAAAGTGCTCTTAGATGAACTTTATTTGATTCTTTCAGTTCACCTTTACCACCCATACCTATCACCTTCAATATGACTTATGTGGGTAGTGGTATTGGCACTGGAGGTTCCTCCTCCTCACAACCTTCTGCTTCATCAGTAATTGGTAGTATCTACAGTCATCAAATCCCTATTCAATCCACTACCAATCTTGCTAAAATCATAAAGAAGTAGAAACTCTTCCATGGTTGTAACCTGAACCATTACTCCTTGAACCATTTTTTAGGTTTCCTTTTCAAACATAGTATCTACACCTACATCACTCATGTCACTTACATATATCAAGTTTCTAGCCAGCTTTGGAATGCACAAGACCTCAAGGAGTGTTCTAATCCTTCCATCCTTGAGTAGGAACTTGAATTTTCCTCATTATATGATTTTGACTATCAAGTTGTCCCCTAGGAAAATGTCACCTCCTTTATAATTTTCATATTCACAAAGTCACTCCCTGTGGGGAGTCATATGAAAAGAAGCACATGAATCAATCAACCACACATATTGATCTGCATGTGTTCTTTAAGAATCCAAGTACACATCCCCTCATTCCTTTAAGGATTTCTTCCCTTCTATGGAAGTATAATCATCATATCCCTTCCCTCTCTCAACATTTTTAGATCTATAATCCTTCTTGTAATCCTAGTTTTACCACATTTCCAGCATTTCCTTAAGGATTTTCCTAGATATTTATATCTACCTCAATATCTAGATCTCCCACTTGAGGAATTATTTTTATTTCTATCTGGGGAACATCCTCTTACAGATAAGGAATCCATGCTCTGAATATCCATGGTTTTCCTCCTCATTTCTTCGGATAACAATGATAAAACCATATCATTAAACTTTAATGTGGTTTCATTACTCCCAATAGCTACAACCAAACTATCTCGTGAATCTGGTAAGGAACACAGTAAACTAATGTACTTATTTTCATCAAAAATTTATTGTCGACAAACAACACCTAACTTACCATGGTATCAAAGGCATTTAGATGCTCTGTCACTGAGTCTCCATCATTCATCCTTAAGAGGTATAGCTTCTTCCTAAAGAAAAGTTGGTTTAGTAGGGAATTAGATTGATACAAATCCCCTAACTTATCCTATAACACCTTGGTTGTAGCTTCTCCCAAGACATTTAGTAACATTGAATTTGAAAGACACAATTGGCTTGTGCTCTTTGCTTTCCTTACCAACTTCATCTAGTATTCCATCGACATACACATAGGTGCAGTACCATGATCCACAGAAACCCATTATTATTTGTCTACCAAAATATCCTCCATATTCATCTTCCAAAGCTCAAAGTTTTTCCAATTAAATTTCTTCATCTTGATTTGATAACTGCTCACCATTTTATTTCACCACAATAACTACCGCTACATATCTCCCACTAAAACCAAGTTTTTCATAGACCCAAGATAATCGAACCCTTAGCAACAAAGGTGTCCCCCTAAAGCCAATATCTTGGTTCTAATACCAAATGTAAGTTTTAAACCTTTACAGTATAGCAATGCACATGGAGATTCTTTATGAAATATAAAGAAAAAAAATAGCATTCACACTTAGTACTCATAAATTTATCCTGGAAACCCTTAACCGAGAAAACCAGCAAAATGTTAAGAGCCACACCTCTAACTCACATTGTATTAACTTCACCATTTACAATACAATGTATATGATTATGTGGCATCCAAAAAAACAATTCATCAAACCAAATTATATTCCTTAACCGGAATTATATTACAATGGGATGAAAAAACGTTGGCCAAAAACTTCCAAAAAAAGAACCAAAAATAGACCAAAAAAAATTGGAGGCACACCCCGAAACCTCTATGACCCCCCTAGTGCACCCAACAAAACATACATCGAGTGGGGATAATCGTGAAAAGAATATAACACATACCCAATAGAGGAAATGAAGAAGGGCAGTAGCAGAGATGAGAGATCAAAGAAGTAGTCTACTTGATGATTGGAGAAGAAGAAGTTTGAGTTTCTCCAATGATGACTGAAGATTATTTTTTAACCATGATTATATAAAAAATTTATTCTAGTGAGTAAAAATACACTAAATTTATGTATATATCACCCTTTTGTAATCCTTTTTTTGTGTAATAAAAATCCCAATCAACCTGGTTTTCTTCCCAATTGGGTTTCTAAGAACATTTGGATATCTCTGTGTGTTTTAATGTTATGTAGAGTGCTTTGGGTGAGATTATTTATATCATGTGTGGTTTATTTTTATTATTGGTTGCACACATGGTTATGATGAAGAGTTCCATCTCGTAATTCTCTTAATTCAATTAGAAACCAATTTCCATTAGTATTTAATGAATGCCAACATCTCTCTATTATCATCTATCCATTATAATCAAATATTGATTATCAGTGGTTGTCATCTCAGAGTCGTTGCACTTTTGTAGGAGGTTTCCAATTTGGTTTAATTGAGTCTAGTGTAATGTTAGGAATTTTTACATTACTAAGCATTTTTATTCTTTTATGGGTTGTTCCCCTCTCCTCTGAACAATTTTTTTTTTTAACTGGACAAATTTATGGTTTTAATCAAGTGTTGTGTTCACACATTGAAAGAAGACCATAGAGTCCTACTTCATCTTGGAATTGATAGAGTGGTTGAATGTTGTGTGAAATTGGGATTGCAATAAATTGAGTAATGAACCAAATCTGAAGCAAAGTAGACTTGTGTTCCATTGGTTGGAATTCAACTAGCCCAGATTTTGTTTGCTATATTTTCAAAATAAGCATTGTAACCAATTAACAAACAAAAAGTGAAGAGACATGATCTTATCCTATTTTTAATTGCAGATACCTCATTTAATTTTATTCCATACAGCATTTGTTTTGGTGAAATATATAGTCCATAGGCCTACCATTTATAGATCATATGGTATCATAGTAGGTTCGTCAAAGACCTTGAAGCAGTGGCCATGGGAAAAACCTTAAAGAGGGAGAAGCTATGAGAGTTGAAAGACTTCAATAGGTATATCCAAGAGGAAAGTTGATATTACAGGCAGAAAGCAGATGATCTAGAAAAATAGCTTGCCAAAAGCCAGAAATCCATCACACAATGAGGGAAAAATTAGACATGAGCAATGTAATGTCCCTCAATTTATAGATTTAAATATTTTATTTCTTGCTAATTTTATGTCAAAAATGGATATTATGGAAATTATTGGAAAAGACTTATGTGGTACTATGTCATCACAAACATTGATGAGGAATATTTTTGTATCTTTTATTTTTAATTTATTTAATTAACAAGAAACAAACTGATTGGATAAAATAGTTACAAAGATTAAATAATTATTCCATGGCTGAGTGAAAAGAATTAAACCACCAGAGTGAATTAATTTCCATGGAACAAGTTGTAACATCCCGCTCTGGCGCACTGAGCGAACTTATTCTTTGACACGTGCTTGCAAGTGATCCGGATTATTATGCTATTAAAAATTTTGATTTTGATTATGAGGCGTTATGGGTTGATGACATGTTGTTTTACTACATTGACGTAGACAGGTGCTATTGACTCGGTTTTACTAAGTGTGCAGGGTTTTGGACCTTAAGGATGAAAAGGCATCGATGGAACCCCTTGGACTTTTGATCGAGTCAGGGAGTGTGCCATTGGGGTTTGATTGTTTTACTGTGATATTAGTGCATCTGACTAGATGATATGATATAGATATGTTCTGACATGATTTGTTGATGATGCAGGTTGACGATAGCTTGCCGACCAGACTCACATATGGAGTAAAGGGGTCATGCACGACTACTAGAGATGTTGAGGGAGAGGTGTGGATACAGCCTACTAGCACTCCCACCCTGGCTCGAACTATAGGTTAACGATTATGTAGTTCGAGAGGACCCACGATGTCGTGAGGGAAGACTGCGAAAGTCATTCACGATGATTCTAAGGGGCATGCAATAAGGTGGGGGCCTTATTCCTTAGAAGCCCTTAGTCTCCCACAAGTTCACCTGGCAGAGTGTTGACTCCAAGGGTTATTGATGTCTACCAAGTCAGTCAAGAGGCGAGTGGCACCCTTGGAGCACGTGGTGCATCCTGAAGAGCACGTCATGCAAGAAAAATGGAGAGTGACGAGTGGCACCCTTGGAGCACGTAGTGCGTCCTAAAGGGCACATCACGCAAGGGAACAGATGAGGCAAGTGGCACCCTTGGAGCACCTAGTGCGTCCTAAAGGGCACGTCGCGTTGTTGATGATAGAGGAATGAACCTAGATGGCCTTAGGATGAATAACATGTTAAGAAATTTTTAAAACAATTTCCCTAATTAAATGTCGCCTTGTACGAAAATTTAAGGTTTAAGTCTAAATTATGCTAGTAATAAAATTTTATCTCTCTATAAAAAAAAAATAACAATAATAATAATAAAAAAAAAAACCACATAAATAATAATTATGACCTTAGTTAAATATTGTAACACGAAGGGAATAAGAAATTTAATTTATTCATAAAAATAAATAAAAAAATCTGTTGGAATAAAATTTAAAAGAAAAAGGGAAATTAATGGTTTTATTATTTTGATAATTTTAAAATATTAATTAATTGAGAAAAGGGGAAAAGGGTTAATTTCGACACCTGCCTTTTTGAGTTCTAATTAAAAAGGGGAAAGAGGGAAAATCTAAAAATTTAGGAAACTAGGAAAAGAGGTAAACATAAAAAGGGAGAAAGGGGAAACATAAGGGAAAAAGCGGAAAGTCAAACTTAGAAAAAGTATTTACCATTGAGAGCTTTCTAATTTAAATTGAACAAGCAATTTAATAAAAAGGAAAGTTATTAAAACCTATAAGAGATTTTCGAGACACCTAGGAGTGATTCTAGGAGTAACTCTAGGTGGGTGAGGGAAATAAAGATAATTAATTAATTAAAGAAATTAATTTATGGAGGAATGAAGGGGATGGGTGACACTTGTACGGGGAGAAATTTTTAGGAATTAAATTTTAAAAACTTAATTAAAGTAAGGAACCATGAAACTCTATATAATGAAGGGAGGAGATGGAGGTTGGATCATCTTTTGTTTGCATAACGTTACACTGCAGAATTATCTACTTGACTGATTTACTTGTGGGAGTTGGGATACCCAGCTCGGAGAGGAGTGGTAGCTCGGCCTTGCGAGGTGAGATGGGAGCTAGTCGAAATCTCTGGATAGTGTGTGTGGCCCCTTTGCGGCTTGGGGGACTAAGGGGGAAGAAGAGTACCCCTAGCATTGGTGTGGAGGTACCGGTGAAGTCTCGACGATCGGCGAGTGGGAGTTGCATGGAGCACGCGGGACGTCATTCAGAGTGGGAGATCAGGCAATGGTACGCTCTCTTCATTTATGTATGGTAGAATGTATTAGGACTTACACTGGATCTGCTTATTTAATGGAAAAGTAAAATGATGTTTTTTTTTAAATTGGTGATTGAAACTTTCCTTAGCCTAGCTCGATGGTTGTTGACTCCCATGGCATTCGTTTTCCCGCATATCTTGACCACCTTGCTGTGTTGATTGTGACCTTCGTGGTTGTTTAGCCTTCATCCCTAGCTCACTAGTCCTTGCCTAAGCAGTCAGCTAGGAGCATGATCTCCGGTCGTCACCTTAGAGTTAAAATACCTATGGATCTCAACGCCCTGCTTTTCTATGCGAGGATGATGAAGCGAAGGATGAACCTATCAGCCTTCTACCTCCGTTATTGTCCTTGGCTTATTGTTTGACTTGTGCCTTCTAGGAAAAAGTGCCTTTGCGTATGGATTTCCTTGTTTCCTTGCTGGTTTAGTTATGCGCTTGATTGATCATCCCTACCTTTGTCTGCGATTGACCTCATACTTGCATTTTAACATGAGACAACGATTTTATGCTCTGCTTTGGGATATCAAGGAGTTGATTACTCGACATTTCTTGTCCCGACCAAAATAAATATATTAACAGTGATTTTTTTATCTAGACATATGTTTATTACCATTCTAGTGGTAATGATTTCAGTGACAAAATTTATATATAATGATGCGTGGTATGGGTATTCTGGCAAAAAAAAAAAAGGGAACTGACTTCATGTCAACATTTTTACATTTGGTATTCTGGCATTGGGCAACCAATGGATTCCTGTCTACATTTTCATATTGGTATCCTGAAGCTGGAGAAACACTTGAATTCTAAGTCTGTGTATTGTTTGTACACTGATTTGGATAAACACTGGGTGTCATTTCTCAATCTGCGTTATAATGGGATACTAGAATGGAAACGATATAAAATCTATGTCTGCTAATTTACTCTACTATGGTTCGAAATCAGCCAGTCCATTGGTTAAGTTTACCTCCCTTTTGAGGGATCCATCATTATCACTTCCCGAATGTTGGCCTCTACGTGGTACCCACAAAATTTAAGTCATGCCTTACTTCAATGTTCTACCTGGAAGCTCACGAACTCAGTCATTTAGTGAGTGATTTAAACTTAGCCCTTTTACTAGTTCCATTAACTCAGCAGCAAAGAAAAGGGGAAAAGAAAATCAGAGAAATTTTGAGTGGTTAATCTCAGTGAACTGTTGATGCCCTCAGCGATTAGCAAATCATTTTTTTTACCCTTATTCTTACAGCTTCCGTGATAGCAGTGCCATTCTGGATAGTTTGTTAAGTCCTCAGAGATACCGTTCTAGTCATTGTTACACCTAGAGTTACCAATCTCCCTCCATGATCGCCTGGCGATTTAGCCTTTAGAAAGAAATTGCTTTTACTCCCTAGCTCCTCCCATGTGGATGATTGTTCGGATGCCTTAGTGGAAGTTGACTTATCCTTTAAATTTATACTGTTGTTGCTGCTAGAATGACCACTTCCTGCCTTCTATCTTGTTGTTCCTTGTGACCATGAATGGAACTCTGGTGTTGTGTTTCCCCCTTGTCTTCCGCAATGAACTCCTGTAGTGGTTGGACTGAGCGCTCGCCCTGGGAACTACGTTCTCAGTACCCCTTGGAAAGTCATGGATTTAGCACTGGTGAATTCTCGATCCACCTACATTGTAACCCCTTTGCTCAAGCCACGCACCTTCAATGATTTGCGAGACGTCCTGGTGAGGGTAGAAAAATTTCTTAAATGACCAAATTTTACTAATTGGCAGTTGTAATAGCAGTAAATTATTAATGGCAGTTGAACGGCAGTAATTTATTAAATGGCAGTTATAGCAATGGCTTTCTGTGTATGGGGTGTTAGTTTTGGAAAATTATTAATCCTGACCTTATTTTTCAAGTTTTATCCCAGTTCAAGGTGTCTCTTCTTAAATCAAGCAAGTTTACCTTTTTTCTTTTTATTTTATTTTAAATGAATAAGGTGATCAAATTTAGTAAAAATAAAACACCCCTACTAATTTATAATTTAGACATATGCCAAGACAAGAATAAATAAAATAAATAAAAAGAAGGAATCTATATGTTTAGAAACTGAACTAGATTTATAGGTCTATCTACTTTAAATTTTGTCATAGGTATGTGCACCATATTAAGAATATCATCAAAAATGGAAAAATGAATGGAGAATTGTTGGAGTCATGGTTATGTAGCTCTTAATTCGTTTGTGTCTTGAATTAATTGATAGTTGTATTGCGTCATGAATAATGAGAAGCATGGTTGATTATGTAATTGTTCTCTTAGCGCTTTTAAAACAAAGTGGGTTACTCTTGCGCCAGTAAGAGATGCCGACATATGATCGAATTGTATGTTTATAATAGAATTTATGCACCATGAAATTTTAGGATGTGAGATTGATTATGTAATTTGATTACCTTTCTCCATGAATTAATTGATATTTATTTTGCACCATGCTAGGTATGGATGGTCATGGGTGTAGTTACTTAATCCGCCACTAAAATGTTAATTATAGTTGAATTTAATGATTGATTAATCTCGCGCCTTGAAGCAAAGTAGATGTCTGCCATTTCCCTTGAAAATAAAATAAATTTGATTACATTGTGCACGAACTTATGTCGTTTTATGATGGACTTAGTAATCAATTTCCCTTGCATCTTGTAATTTATGTGATGTGTGATTGACTCATAGAACATTATCACGCATTGATCATCATTGATGTTGTTGACTTAGCATTTTTAGTTTTGGTCTTGATTGTGCTAGTGGGATGTAGACACCTCCTTGTTCCTCAGAACAGTCGCCAACTCTGAGACCTTAAATGGTCAAAATCGATGGGAACCTAGGCTTGAGTGTTGCTTATGTGTCCTGGAGGCCCTAACCATTGCAGGGTAGGACGGGCGGGTAGTCATTCTTATTCTTCGTAGGTTGATTGTCATACACTACTTCCAGGTGCTTGATGTGATTTTATGATTGGTCATCATGTTGTTGTGGTGTGAGTTTCTTGGGTTGTGGTCATTGTCATATTGCGATGTTGAGTATAATGTCATTATCACCTTCCTACACACAAAAAAAAAAAAAAAATTGTGAGGCTTGTTGTTGTAACGAAATGGCGAGGCATGTTACACAAGTGGAACCCTACTCCCAAAGGTGTGGAATGTGAGGGAACAAGGTAGCACAAAAGTAGGCCAAGAATATTCCCTAGGGTTAGGGATGAGGCCAACTTGAAAATACCTAGGCAAGTTATTAAAGACAAGTATGTTATGAGGCAAAACGTTGCTAAGTACTTGTGAAGAAATGAGTTTGATGGTTCTATGAATAAAAAAAACTCTGATAAATCTAGAGAAGGTTATACAGTTTTTGTCCCCATGGAATAATGATTTAGGCTCAGCGATGACAAAAACAAATTTGGTTGTTCCTGTCTATGGTTGGGAAATTGGTTCCCTATTCAGTTTGTTTCCCAATTATTGAAGCAAGATCAGATAAGTTTCATTATTTATATTTGTTTTCTTAAAGAATGGAAAATAATACATTAGAGAATAGTTGCAAAATTTACAATATTATAGTTAGATGTACATTTGTGTATTATCTATTATTTAAACTGTTGGTAGCAATAAACACTAACATTCTCTTAGAATGTCTTTTGCTCTGGAAATAATATTGTCTATAAATATTGTAGCGAGAAAGAACAAGAAAGCATAGAAGAATATGTAGATTGTTATCTCTGTGAAAGTTTATTATTCATTTATTACAACTAGAAAGAAGATGTGTGTGTGTGTGTGTGTGTGTGTGTGTGTGTGTGTGTTTATTCACCTATTATTTTCAAACAAGATTATTTGTTTATCAAAATAAAAATGTTCTTGATTAAGAATAAAAAGAATCATTTTGCACAATAAACAATGCAGTTTGTTATCAGTAAAATACAAAGAAAAAAGAGATGAAATATTTATTTCCAAACCAAACCAAAGTCAAAACAATACTGGAAAACCTCATAATCATAAACCATTTTAATATAGAATATGGTTCAGAGATAAATAAGGATAATGATGAAAGAAAACCCATGGTTGAAAATAATATAATGCAGTATTATAACCAAACTTCATTTCAATAAATGATGGATTAAACGTTAATGGAAACTGTGTGAAGCCATTGACCAAGGTGTCTTGGCTCAAAAAAAAATAATAGAATGTTTTAAACTCTTCTCATAACAACAAAATAGTTGCGTTGTCGACCAAAAACAAAGAGGGAATTATTATTTTTAAAACATACAAACCAAAATATATTATGTATGAGATCAAATAGATACGCCTAAGACGTTAGAGTTAAACAATATGTAATAGTATTAAAACTAAACTAAAATTTTATATATTGGCTACCTCATTAGAGGTTCAAATGATTGAGAATTAAATATGTCGCTACTTAACCTTTGAAACATGGTGTTATCACCCAATTTATTCTACTAGCATCATCTTTCTTCAAGATATCTCTTAACCTACAAATAAGTATATGGCCATTTGTTGGGATTGTGTTTTGATTGTTTTGTGGTGATGATTGAATCCTTTTTGCACTGGTATTATATATATTATTGACCATTTTGAAGAAGTTTTTGAAGGATTTTGTATCAATTCATCATGGCTTTCTAACAGGTATGCACAATTGATGTTTTGCACTGGTTTTGAGTTAGATTCAGTTTTATTTGATGATTATGAGGATCTAATGTGTGATATGTGTGTCACATGGAGAATTCGCAATCCAATTTTCCATATGGTAGCTCGTTCGGCACTTCATCCAGCACTTGATCTGATACTTCATCTGGCACGCGATCCAACACTTGGAGCATAGGCGAGTTGGCGGATGGCGTATTGGTAGCCTATGTTGGGAGAATCGGCGACCTGGGTTTTGTGACCCCTTATGGCCTCCAGCTACTGATATCTTGACATCTTGGATTAAGCAGTTATGCTAATCATTGAGTGTCTCATTCAGTTTCTAGAAGACAAAGACTATTAGAGCGCATTTAATGTGATTTACCATTTTTAGAGGAGGTTGACTCTTCCAATGGTCGACCTCTCAAACTGTAATCATTATAAATACCACCATTAGTGGCTAGACCAAAGACAGAATTTATAGAATACATTTCATTGTGTAATTGAGACATCTCTGCAAACTTATGTTCAGAATGCGTTTTTATAAGTTAATGACAGAATCGTGTTGATTTGAGCTTGCGATTTGTCGTTGAGGAGTAGCCACGACCTGCAGGGGGCCCCACCAGTGGTCTGGGTGAATACTTATATAGATAAATCATGTATTTCAGTTGTGTAGTTATAATTCATTTTATTTCGTTGTTATATGTATTTTGTAATTTTCATACTGTGTTTGTTGTTCATCATTTAATTACCTAATTTCTCTTTTGCAGGTTCCTTGTAGGAGATAGTTATCTATTATGTTGTGTATTTTATTTCTTAGTGATTGGCTTGCAAGCTGCTAACTTATATGGTATGTTAAAGTGTCAAATTAATTTCTAGAAGTTGAAACAGAGTAGTCTTTAGAACATAGTATTAGTTTAATACAGAGTACAGAGTTTCTTTTGCAAGTTTCGATGGATTAATAATTGCAAGTTTTGTTAATTGATTTAATTCTCATTTTTAGTTATGCTTTCATGAATCTATTTGTTTATCAATCTTGTTTTAGTGTGCTAGGATAGAAGTAGGAGTATGTTTTTACAAGCATGTTAGTTTGAAATTTGAGTTTTTAATGATAGAAATAAGCTTTAGATTTGAGTTGTGATTTTAATTAGAAGTTTGAATTTGAATTAATCTTTTTAGTCATAAGTTTGTAACTTTGTGAATTTACTTGAGTTAGCATAAGAGTGCATTTGAATTAAGTATAAGAGTGTTTTCTTATCATCTATGATTAATGCATGAAACTAAGAGATCACATGGATTTTCAGGATGTTTAATGTCTCTTATATGATGGAAAAGCTTTCGTTAGATTGCTTGATTCATACTTTTCATTTCTCTGTAGAAGTCAACATTGAATTAATTCTTCTTGAACTATCACTAATCGTCAAATGCCATCATGATGTTATTAGGCACCGAAGACATAATCATCATCTTTGAGTTTCTTGTTATTGCAAATTAAGAATAGTTCTGATTAATTTTTTAATACCGTCATGATGCTTTTGATTAAGTAGGTTAAGATTTCTCCTTTGCAAATTAGAAATTATTATGAGTTTTGTTTTAAGAATAGAGTTTACTTGTTGAATAGTTTCGATGAGTTTTCTTGTTGAATAGTTTTGATGAGTTTACTTGCTGAATAAGTTTTGATAGGTTAGTTGTTTGAATGCTTATTTGTTTAAAGATAAAAGATCAAAGTAATTTACTTGTTGTTTCTCATTAGATTGAATAGGTTAACTTGTTCAAATTAGGGTTTGATTTGATTCTTTAGGAATAATCCATCGATCCATTGTTTAAATATGCTTAGGGTAAATAGTTCAAGTTCTTTAATAGGATTTTCTAATTTATAGTATTTTCTTAAATAAATTAATCCTTAGATAGACCATCCCCTTAGATAGACAATACTTCCTCTAGATTGTTTTCCTTGGCACATATAGTGCTACAACTCTAAGTTTACTTACCTCGGGTTGACAATTTAATTGAGAGATTTAGTGCATATAGAACACCCATCATTTTTGGCATCGTTGTCGGGGATTTGTCTTAAGGTAGGAAATAGTTAGGAGATAGATCATTTCTAAACCTTAGCATTAGTTTGGTGGAAAGGGAACTTTAAGACGAGAGGTAAGAACATGTGCATCTGTTATAGTAGGTTCCCCCAAACCCAATGGTGGTTTTTATTTTTTATTTACTTTCATGAACAAACCTAGGGAACCAACGGGCAGATACATTAAAACCAAACCAAACTTTTCAACCAAGGTTCCTTCTGACCTTTTTGGGGGAAGGAACACTCCACTCATAAACTCTGCAGACCGATACCGGAAAGTAGGGGTTAGATCAACCCAAAGAGATAAAGCAATCTCTAAAGATACTAAAATAGAGAGCGCTATGAAATAGAAACCTTGGCACCATAATTTCAACCGGCTTGAGTAGAGTCCCGAAAATCCAAGTAGTAGGAAGACCTTCACATCAAAGGGATACCTTTCTTAGAAAAGAACCTTTGGATACCTTGTTATCTTCAAGAATAAAACTATCTAGGTACTCTCTTTTTGGAAAACAAACCAGTATGGATTATCAAGAGGATCACAACCATGTAAGAAACGAGGAGGGAGAAGAAGATGGAAACCAAACCAAAACCACCTTCGGGTTTCCAATTTTGGACACCACACAGAATCTCAATATGAAAAACATTCTACTCTCAACACTGCCCACCTTTTACGGTAAAATAAGTGAAGACCCGGATACCTTCCTATTTGAGTTCGGCATCTTGTGTAGGATCTACAATTACTTACAAGATGCCCAGAAACTAAAAAAAATTCCTGCCACCCTCAAGGACTCTGCACTAAGATGGTGCATGGGGTTGGAAGAGTCCAGTATTAGATCTTGGGAACCCATGAAAGATACATTTATTAAGAAATACCAAGACTACTACAATTCCAAGGATTCTCGTAATGATATTTTCAAAATACAACAATTAGAGGATGAGAATCTCGAGGATTATATGGAACGGTTTTCTTATATCTCACAGAAATTGAAGTACCATGACCTTCCAGATGATGCAGTCAGGGCTCTTTTCCTTAAAGGGATTTCAGAGGAATACCTAGAGATACTTAACCTGATGGCATCAGGTGAAATCTCCCATAAACCATTTGCCGAAATATGTGAAATGTGTAAGAATTACTTGAGGAGTAGAGATAAAATAGGGAAGAATGTTTGAGATCCTTATAGTATAAACTTAAAACCAGTTAGTTCAGGTGGTATCACAAGGTTAGATATAGGGAACCTTTTAGAGAAATTCAAAACGGATATCTTAAGCACAATAGGTTCCTAGTTGGACACCCTAAATATTAAAAAGAAACTGTTAGATGATCCAAAATACAAATATTATAGTTTAAAAAGTTAGGACAAAATAATTATTAATTTAGAATATTAAATTAATAATCTAGAATATTTGATTAATAAATGGAGACATTTAGAAATAGACTATTTTTTTGAAAGATATGACTCTAGAAAGGTGTCGTATCTTTGGCTCTAAATTAGGAGTATAGTTAGAAGATTGTTACGATGGCATTTATTGTAAATGGACACTTGTTTATTTAAAAAGTGATCCATAAGTAGAATTTGTTAGGACATTTAGCTTATATATATCTCATTGCAAGAGTGTTGGTGTGTTCGGGTGTAAACTCTTGCAAATTCTCATATGTAATTTATTTTCCTATTTAATAAAAGTGTGTGTCTGAGGACACTTCTGCCATTATTCTGGTATCAAAGCTCCAGTAATGCAGCTGATGTGAGGAGGAGATTATCTTATGTGAGGAGGTGATTCCATCTCTACATGTTAAGGAAAAACGTCGGCGCACTCTGTCAGTAAATTGGTCAGTAAATTGGTCAGTTAATTGTTCATTTTTTTAAAGGAAAAGAAATTTTTTGTTTCTGCAATTATTTCATTGCTCCATTGGCAAACCTTGATTTCCATTGGCAAAGTGTATCTAGGAAGTTGCATTGTGAACTTCGAGATATATTATTATTTTTAACAAACTCAGCTACCAGCCATGAGAGGCAGACGCAACCTCAACTCACTCGTTGTGTTCTATTAAAGATTCAAAGGCCTCCTGTCATATCGCTTTTTCTTTATTATAGGTGCTCCACCATGTATGCTTTCTATGGAATGGGAGATGTGTGAAATGAAATATAACGATAATTTTTTTTTGTTAAATATATTAAATGTAAAGCAGAGATATTACAGGCTATATATCTGTGTTGTTAAAACGTAATTGAGAGAAGGATATTGAGGGTTGAATTATGTTGAATGTATATGAATTGAGGATTTGTTGTCGTGGGAACTGCTCTACGTCGAGAAACATTGACACATTCAATTTTTATTGAATGTACCTAGTTGGTTGTTGACCAATGCATGGTCAAGATTGAGGAAACTAGAGTTTTCTTTTATGAATTGTTGACTGGAAATATGTCTTGAAAGCAAACTATTTCTGTGTGTTAAAATCATGGTCATACTCTATGTGAAAGAGAAGGTTGAGCGATCTCATTTTGAAGTTTCTGGAAAGAGTGTAGCCTCAGAAAATACGATTCCTATAAATGTGATTGCTTGAATCTAAGTGCTCTCTTCAAAGTTTAAGAATTGAAATCACCAGATATTAGTAAAGTCATAAGTGGATAGATTGGATGTTGCATCTTCCTTGTCGTTTATTTGTTTTTCATCTACAAAATTAACATATACTTCAGCTCTCCTAAAGACTTCAAA
Organism: Picea engelmannii; assembly: GCA_009831015.1. NCBI lineage: Eukaryota > Viridiplantae > Streptophyta > Pinopsida > Pinales > Pinaceae > Picea > Picea engelmannii. Next base: position 24,836 of record WSFP011349026.1, read on the forward strand.
TCCAGATTCAATATTTGATATGTGTATTAGTTGTGGTTAAAGGAAAAGTAGGAATTTATCTTAAAAAAAAATATTTGGGTTCAGGTTTTTTGATAACTCATTTTATCACTTTTGTTGCATCTTCGTTTTCAAGTGAGAAAAAGGTAGATGAAATACAGGAATTATTTCCAACCTGAATGTAGTTAATTAGATAATTGAAAATTTTCATATCAGGGCCCAATGGGTGAAGCATGTGCAGCAACAGGACGGTTTAGTGGAACTACTGCAAGAACTAGCAGACTGAAAGTGTTGAGCTTACCCACTTCCATGCTATGACTGATTTATGTCATGATTTTTCTTCTCAATTTCCCTAGCCATCAGAACATGAATGTTATCCATTTAATGATTTAAGCAAGGCATATTTGATTTTGGACATAAGTATTTGTACGCAAAATGTACAAAGTTGTTTACTCTAAATGAAAGCAAGTCTTATTTGGGGTGAACATTGAGAGCCACCATAGAGACGACATCACTACAATGTCAAAGTTAATTAATTTGTTCTTTGACTCCGATAAACTTGAAGGCACAAAATCATACAAGACATAGAAATGTCTCATTGAAAGAACTCTCATTTATAATGAACTTTGGCGTGATATATGTAATGAAGATACTAAGCCAAATAAACCTACAGATGCAGCCACACTAGCGAAATGGGAAATTAAAAATTCCAAAGCATTAGCACTCATCAAATCTTTCGTTAATGATGAGATGTATGTCCATATTGAAAATACTATTGATGCATGGTCTGCTTTGAAACTTTTTAAGGATTTATTTGATACTCGGCCTGAATCAAAGAAAGTTGATCTTCAATTAAAGTTGCTCCAACAAAAATTGACTGAAGGAGGTGATGTACATGAATATATTTCTATACTTAAGAACATTAAGAAGGAAATACTAAATGATGGTTTTCAAGCAGTTGATGATGCAGGAGTTTACACCCAAACACACCAACACACCAACACCTATTAGGCAACCCCAGAGAAGGATGAACCTGGCACTCAAAGATATATTAAAAGAGGAGATAAAAAAGTTATTGAATGTCAGATTTATTTACCCCATCTCCGACAGTAAATGGGTATCCCAGCTTGTAGTGGTTCCAAAGAAAGTGACCTGGAAATGGAGAATTTGTGTTGATTTTCGAGAGCTTAACAAGGCCACTCTGAAGGATTATTTTCCTCTTCCTTTCATTGACCAAGTCTTGGATACCCTATCAAGAAATAAATATTTCTCCTTTTTAGATGGATATAGTGGGTACAATCAAATTCTCATAGCACCCGAGGATCAGGACAAGACTACATTCACTTGTCCTTGGGGCACCTATGCCTATAAGGTCTTACCATTTGGATTGTGTAATGCTCCTACCACATTTCAATGAGCAGTACTAGGGATATTTGCTTATCTTATTCATGATTGTGTGGAGGTATACATGGATGAATTTACAGTATATGGAAATACTTACCAGGAAGCCTTAGATAATTTAGAAAAATTCCTTATCAGATGCTAAGAAATGAACATGTCCTTAAGTCATGAAAAATGTAAAATGTTGTTGATTGAAGGAGTGGTTCTAGGACATCATGTTTCATCTGTAGGGTTTAAAGTCGATCCTGCTAATATTGAGGTCATCATTAGACTTCCACCCCCCAAGACTCAAAAATAGGTGAGAAGCTTTCTTGGACACGTCGGATACTACCGGCGATTTATTGAAAATTTCACAAAGATTTTTGCACCCATGTTTGGATTGTTAATAAAGGATGTTGATTTTCTTTGGACTAGGCAGTGTCAACTTTGAAACTCTAAAATCCAAGTTGTCTGTGGCACCAGTTCTTAGGGGGGGAAATTGGGATCTTCCATTTCACATATCCATTGATGCCTCTGATACTGCAATAGGAGGAGTATTAGGTCAGAAATAAGACCATTAGCCCTATGCCATTTATTTTGTGAGCAAGAACTTGTCCGCTGCCGAGTTAAACTATACAGTTATTGAAAAGGAATTCTTGGTAGTAGTTCATTATATTAATAAGTTTCGCCACTACATCACAAGTTATGAATTATTTTTACATACAAATCACTCTTCCATTAGATTTCTCATGAATAAACCCATTACTAATGGTCGAGTGACTAGGTGGCTCTTTCTATTGTAAGAGTTCAATATCATTGTCCTTAACCGACCTGGAAAGGAGAATTTGGTAGTTGATTTTCTTTCACGCATAAAACATGAGGATGGTGATATTCTCGTTGATGATAGTTTCTGAGATAAGCACCTTTTTTCCCTCTCTGTAAATACCCCATGGTTTGCAGGTATGGAAAACTATTTGGCTACTAGGAAGTTACCATATCATTTTTCACCTCATGAAAAGCGTAGAATTATTACGCAAAGTGCCAATTACTCTTGGGTTGGCCATGACCTTTTTCGTTATAGTCTAGACTTGATTATTTGTAGATGTGTCCGAGAAGATGAGATACCAAAAATCCTACGAAGTTGTCATGATGTACCATGTGGTGGCCATTTTTCCAACAAACGTACAGTATATAAGGTGTTACATTCAAGTTACTATTGGCCTAGCATTTTTAAGGATGATGCCAAGTATGTGAGGAGTTTTGATAGTTGTCAAAAGATAGGAAGACCCACGTCAGCTAACGAAATGCCCTTGCATTCCCAAGTTATGATAGAACCTTTCGAGAAATGGGCCCTTGACTTTGTAGGACTAATTCCACCCATGTCTCGTAAGAAAAATTATATTTTGGTTTGTACAAATTATGTCACCAAGTGGGTAGAAGCAAAAGCCCTATTCAAGGCTACCGAAAAATCCATTTTTGAATTCATTTATGAAGACATATTTACCCACTTTGGTGTTCCTTGTGAAATTGTTACAAACCAAGGCACTCAATTCACTTCCAAGTTGATGAGAGAACTAATGGAAAAATATGGGATCAAACACTGCAAGTCTTCTCCATATCACCCACAAGCTAATGGTCAGGTAGAGTCCACAAACAACGTTCTGGAAGTTATCTTAACCAATATTGTTTAGTTTCATCATCGGGATTGGGCTGATAGGCTTCCAAAGGCTTTGTGGGCATATCAGACCACCTGGAGAAACACCACTAGGCATACCCCTTATGAGCTAGTGTATGGGAAACAAGTACTTCTACAAATAAAATTTCAAGTAAGGACTTTCCGTATTGCCACAGAATTTGGATTAAACTTAGATGAGGCTCAGAAACAACAAGCCCTACAATTAAATGAGTTGGATGAGATCAGGCAAGATTATATCCAACGAACAATATTAGTCCAAAACCAGAGGAGCAAGTGGCATGACAAGTTTATTAAGAAGAAACACTTCCAACCAGGTGATTGGGATTTTTTGTTTGACTCCCGATTTAAAATTTTCAAAGGAAAACTTACCACTCGGTGGTTGGTTCCTTATGATGTATTCATCGTGTATGACAATGGGGATGTGAAAATTAAAACAATTGATGATCGACAAGTCTCCTTCATAGTAAATGGACACTGACTCAAACTTTATCACAGACCCATTTCCAAAGAAGATTTTATATAGGTCATGTCAACTGACAAGGCATTGGCCTTAGTAGATGGGGAAGTTCCCCCTTGTTCTTGAATGTTTTTCTGAATTTTTGACTATACATATGTAAATAATTTTGAAGAATGTTGATAGACAATTCTAGAGATTTATGTAGCTATTTATTTCACCAGGAGTAGACAATTTCAAGGAGACATAAAGGAAAGTATTTTCCTTCAAAATATTGGTATATTTAAACCTTGTTGTCTGCTAAGCATCAATTAAATAATGACTTGCGATAATTAGCCACTTTTTTTAAAATATTTCCATCTTCTTTTTCTCAAGGCATCTTTAATGGTAGTTGCTCTTAAACCTTCACCACTAGTGAGGAAGTGATACCTTAACCATCAAACTTAGAGGTTACTCGTACAGTTTCCCCAAGAACCATGAGTAAGTGAGTAAAGTATCTTTATTAAAGAGTAAAAAGGAGGTCTGATTAGCGGTTAGCCATGGAAACATCACAATAACTTAAAAAAGAAGAAAGTGAGTTGAGCCTAAAGATACCTTTTTGTTCTTTCCCAATGGTACCATCCACTACACACTAAAAATGCTTGATTATACCATATCTTTAGATAGGCCATGTCCGCTTAAGTAAACACTACATCAGGACAATCTCTAAGGAATACATAAAGGAGAGTCATCCTCTAACATAAATACCATCCCAATCTAAAAATAAAAAAATAAAAGAGAAAAACAAAAGTTTTTTTCAGAGTTGTTCCCCCATCTTCTTGCATAGAGAAATATTTATATTAAAATATTAAAAGATGGAGGGCCAGTATTTGAGGGTTTAAGAGACTAACCCATTGGGATACTGAATAGGTCTGTTGGCAATGGGTACCGACCTGTGGTATGACTAGGTAAACCCGTCGAAGTACTGAACAGGCTTGCTGGTAGCGGGGCATTCTACCTAGCGAGGATGATAATATGACAAAAAAATAATAAGAAATTCCTAAATCCTAAACTTGTCCTAATGTACGGAATTACTTGTAGACAAAGATGACAAGAAGTATGTATGATTAAGCTAAGGTTAATGAATTCCATAAATATTCCATTGGGAACTAACTTTGAGACTATCCTAAAACTCTCTCGCCTACCTCTTCTTAACTATATGTAGGATGTTTTATCCTATAGGTGGGGCCATATTCTAACCGTCTCGTCAAATTGATATGTGAAATTTATCTCTACACTTAACAAGCTGTAAATATTCGGCTATTGGGAGAATTGACTGGTTTCCTATATTTTTTTATTGTGAGGTGTCACAATACTTAGGAGTGGGGGAGGGGTTTCATGAGCTGACAAATGACAATAATGCATATCTATAATCCATGGGAAGAAGAATTAGAATCTTTGTAAAAAAATATGTATATTATTTTCATGATATGGGCTATTATATTAGCAGTTTTTTTTTATTATTTGAATGCTAAATTTATTGTGTGTTATAAACTTGTTGTACATTTCTTCGACAGACCACTTAGCTGGGTTTTTTTTATAGACGGTTCATTACAGACTTGTGTTACATGTCTTGAGATAGAGGAACATATTGTTATAATGTGTGAGAACGATGACAAAGCAAGTAACAATGGAACACTCTTATCCTATCTCTGCTCCTCTTCACCATGACTTTCAAAAAGTGTTTGAGAATGAGGGTTATGGATAAAACTTCCATTACAGGATGAACAAATTCCATTTTGCATAGGAGTACCATATGGAGTGCCATATGGAGTTTCATATGGAGTGCCATTTGGAAGACCATATGGGGTGCTATGTGGACGACTGCATGACGTGCCATATGAAGGATTGGATGAGGTGCGCACACACAGTAAGTGACCACGATTGCAAGTAACCAGAAATTGTTTGAATTAATTTGATTGTTTTGTTGTATGATGAGATGGATTAAATGGCATTTGATAGTTAAATGATACAATCTCTAAATACATTTTTATGATCAAATCTCCAAGTCAAATACTTGGACATTGATCTAGTTCTCTCATCATTACGATTTCCTCCAAAGGACACCCTTCGAATTCAAAATCGGTGCATTCATAGTCACACATGGCAACTCGTGTGTGATGAATTCATCAATGAATTCAACCATTTCCACCTTGAGAGCATTAAAAATCAGAGGGTTAGTTCCAATTATTATTTCACTCATGCATGATCATTGTGTTGTGCTCATCCTCTGCCCAATTGCACTCGTCCTCTGCCCAAATTTTCTCCTCTATCCAATTCCGCTCCTTTGCTCATCCTCCACACTATAACCATGCCCAAACAATATGATCCTTCCTCCTATGTTGACCTCTTGGCCATCCCTAAATTTGTAGAGTGTAGGGAGGTATTCCTTCATGCAGGGTGGGGACCGTTCTTGGCCTGTCTGCAGGGCCACGATGATGGTGTTTCACTGCAATTCTCCCTTGGGTTTGATGGGAGGATGGTGAACATGGGATATCTAGCCTTCTTGGTCTCTGAGGATTCAATTACCTCAGCCACAAAGATGCCAAGGGTTGGATATCGTTGGTTTAAGCACCACCAATTGCCACGGTCAAGCTACAACAGAGTTTTTAAGCCTTAGTTTCTGAATGTTTCTAGAGCTAAGGGATACTCCAAATAATGGATTAAATATGAGTTGATTAACCCCCTGATTGTCATCACTAGAATTATCACTTGTGAAGGTAGATACTATGTTTTAAAATCTTTTCATTTTCATCTGTTAGCTCATTTCCAATTTAACAAGCCATTGAATTTTCCTTTTTACTTATTGAAAATTCTTGAGAACATGTCTTCCCAAGTACGAAATAATGTGGCCAATTCTCATAAAAATCTATTCCACCACAACCTCATCAAATTGCCTGTCATAGCCAAGTTGGAAAAATAGGGGAAGACATGGGATGAATTCATCTATCAATTTTCAAACCCCCATATCACAATCAAGACCAGTAAGAAAACACTTGATCTAGGGACTGTTACTCCATCCAAACCCCATTCTCCAAATACTCCAAACCCTCCTACTCAAGCTATCCCTCTACCGAAACAAAAGACCAAGAAACTTGTTGATACCCCTGTAGCCTCATCGGGCAAGAAGACTAAATATCCTATTGATAATTCTCCAATTCCCTCAACATCTATTGATCCTCAACCCAAGAAGTTACAAGAGGAAATTCAACAAGATTTCCATGTAGTCCCTACAAATAGAAGAGGAGCCAATCAATTCAAAGGAGGGTCTTTTCAAAAAGGTACCCGGAATGCAAGTGGAAAGCCTAATGTAAAACCCCCAAGAACTTCATATCCTATCCAAGTATCTTCCGATCTCGAAAGCCCCCATAAAATACTTAGGGAAGTTTTTGCAGAAGATTTGGAGCCTGATAGAGAAGTAAAATCTGAACCCATTCCCTCTTATAAACCCTATCTTACTCCTAACTCATATATGCCTACACCAGATCCTAGAGTTGATAGACTCTCTACATCCATCAAGGGATCCAAGCCCTCCTCTGAGATATTTGATCATACTCCGGCCATTGAAAAATTACAACAAGAAAATGTTCAGTTGTTGCAACAGCTAGAAGAGAGGAAGACCATGGATAGGCATCTCCACCACGACAATGCAGTATTACAAGCAAAAGTGAATTCCCTCCAATGATTCATTGATCAAATGACCAATGACAATCGTAGCCTCCATGCACAATTGAAACATCACAAGAGGGCCAAGACAAAGTCTTCAGGGAAAGAAGCTTCTAAAGCTAATCCATCCCCTTCTCAGCAAGTCTAGTCATATTGGGTAATTCATTTTTGTTTGCAGTGGGACCTGCAAATCCTTAGGCGTGGGGTTAATGTTGGGATCAGGTTTTGATTTTTTTGTGGTGATGATTGAATCCTTTTTGCACTGGTATTATATATTTTATTGACCATTTTGAAGAAGTTTTCGAAGGATTTTGTATCAATTCATCATGGTTTTATAACAGGTATGCACAATTGATGTTTTGCAATGGTTTTGAGTTAGATTCAATTCGATTTGATGATTATGAGGATCTAATGTGTGATATGTGTGTCACGGGGTGAATTTGCAATCCAATTTTCCATCTGGTAGCTCGTTTGGCACTTCATCCAGCACCTGATCCAGTACTTCATCTGACACTTCATCTGACACGTGATCTAGCACTTGGAGCGTAGGCAAGTTGGTGGTTGGCATATTGGAGGCCTGTGTTGGGAGAATTGGCAACCTGGGTTTTGTGCCCCCTCGTGGACTCCAGCTAGTGAGCTCTTGACATCTCAGATTAAGAATTTATGCTAATCATTGAGTGGCTTATTCAGTTTCTAGAAGCTAGAGACTGTTGAAGTGCATTTAATGGGACTTACCATTTTTAGAGGAGGTCGACCCTTCCAGTGGTCGACCTCTCGAACTGTAATCATTATAAATACCACCATTAATGGCCAAACCAAAGACAGAATTTATAGAATACATTTCGTTGTATAATTGAGATATATCTGCAAACTTATGTTTAGACTGCGTTTTTTTTAAGTTAATGACGGAACCATATTGATTTGAGCTTGTGATTTGTCGTTGAGGAGTAGCCACGACCTACTGGGGGGGCCACCAGTGATCTGGGTGAATACTTAGATAGATAGATCATGTATTCCAGACGTGTAGTTATAATTCATTTTATTTTGTTGTTATATGTATTTTGTAGTTTTCATATTGTGTTTGTTGTTCATTATTTAATTGCCTAATTTCTCTTTTGCAGGTTGCTTGTAGGAGATAGTTATCTATTATGATGTGTCTTTTATTTATTAGTGATTGGCTTGCAAGATACTAACTTAGATGGTGTGTTAAAGGGTCAAATTAATTTCTGCAAGTTGAAACATAGTAGTCTTTAGAATAGAGTATTAGTTTAATACAGAGTACAAAGTTTCTTTTGCAAGTTTCACTGGATTAATAATTGCAAGTTTTGTTAATTGATTTAATTCTCAGTTTTAGTTATGATTTCATGAATCTATTTTGTTTATCAATCTTGTTTTAGTGTGCTAAGATAGAAGTAGGTTTTGGATTATGTTTTTACAAGCATGTTAGTTTGAAATTTAAGTTTTTAATGATAGAATTAAGCTTTAGATTTGAGTTGTGATTTTAATTAGAAGTTTGAATTTGAATTAAGATTTTTAGTCATAAGTTTATAACTTTGTGAATTTACTTGAGTTATCATAAGAGTTCATTTGAATTAATTATAAGAGTGTTTTCTTATCATCGATGATTGATGCATGAAACTGAGAGATCACATGGATTTTCAGGATGTTTAATGTCTCTTCTATGATGGCAAAGCTTTTGTTAGATTGCTTGATTCATCTTTTCATTTCTCTGTAGAATTCAACATTGAATTAATTCCTCTTGAACTATCACTAATTTTCATATTTCATCGTGATGTTATTAGGCACTAAAGACATAATCATCATCTTTGATATTCCTGTTATTGCAAATTAAGAATATTTTTGATTAATTTATGAATATCGTCATGATTCTTTTGATTAAGTAGGTTAAGATTTCTCCTTTGCAGATTAGAAATGATTATGAGTTTTGTTTCAAGAATAGAGTTTACTTGCTGAATAGTTTTGATGAGATTACTTGTTGAATAGTTTTGATGAGTTTACTTGCTGAATAGTTTTGATGAGTTTACTTGCTGAATAATTTTTGATAGGTTAGTTGTTTGAATGCTTATTTGTTTAAAGATAAAAGATCAAAGTAATTTACTTGATTTTGCTCATTATATTGAATAGGTTAACTTGTTCAAAGAAGGGTTCAATTTTCTTCTTTAGGAATAATCCATTGATCCATTGTTTAAAGTTGCTTAGGTTAAATAGTTGAAGTTATTTAATAGGATTTGCTAATTGATAGTCTTTGCTTAAATAGATTAATCCTTAGATAGACCATCCCCTTAGATAGACAATACTTCCTCTAGCTTTTATGCCTTGTCACATACAATGGTACAACTCTAAGTTTACTTACCCCGGGTTGACAATTTAATTGATGGATTTAGTGCATATAGAACACCCATCACCAGTCAATAGAACACAACTCACGATACCTAGATTATCAGTGGTCATCGATTCCAACTTCACACCAAGGGTTTCAAGGAACCCTGCATGGAATCTGTAGCCAAATAGAATTAGAGAGATGTGAATAATATAAGAATAAAACTTAAGGCTACATATTGTAAACCAAATCCCTTTTTACCTTAATTCTTAAAGGATAATGAGTATGTTGTTTGGGAAAGTCATGAGTTCCAAACTGGCATAAACCTTCATACAAATCATGGAAACAAACTTAGTTTTGAAATAAATAGATACAAGAAGAATCCAGCGTCATATTAAACTACCCAACCATTTTAATTAATAGAGCTAGCACTTGTGTTACCTTGGTACTTGGAGTCGAGTTTGTCTATGTTACCTTGGTACTTGGAGTCGAGTTTGTCTGTGTTACCTTCGCACTCAGAGTCGAGTATTCTTTGCAAACAAAAAATGGAAACAATGAAACCATATTGTTGGGTAGATCAGATCATATGGCTCTAATTATTTCCATCCAAATAAATTGGTACGTTAAACTTGTGATACGCATGATAGAATTGGTTACAATGCCATAGTAAAGACTCGGTGTATTGTTAGAGTATGAAAGGAAGAGGAAGTAAGGCATTGTTGACGCCCAAAAGCACAACATGAAATCCATGCCTGCAAATGGGTTGCAATGCCTTACTACTTATATAAATATAATAATATACTAAATAGGTAGGACCCCATTATGTGAATAATAATGAAAGGAGATTTTATTTGATTATGCTCATACCCACCTTGCAAAGATGACTCTACAGTTTGAAATTCGAAACTGCTTTATAGATGAATGATGGGGTATATTGGAAATTTAATTTAAAAAGGAAAGGGGGAAAATGTTGTTTTAATGAGCATATTGGTTTATTCTTGATACACATGTATTTTGACTTGTTGATTCAAACTCCAAGAATGGGCCATATATGGTTATGGAATATTGCACTAATGATATTTTTGTTATTATCATCGACACTTGTTAAGTTTTATAAGGTGGCAATACTTCCCTAGCAAATAATGTGGGACATGAGATGTATTTGGTGCTAAGTGTCGAATATGCATATAAGACTTAT
>ML846503.1:21793-35606 GCA_009831015.1 Picea engelmannii
GTTGCAGGACTGCTGGGAGGGGGATGTGCTGAAAAAGAGACCACGATGGCTAAAGAAAGGTGGTGGAAGGCACCTAGAATGGTGGTGCTAACTTCCACCGAAACCAATACCGTATTTGGTCTTCACTGGCCTGGAGAACCAAGAGCAGCTCGCTGGCCTCGAAATGAATTATTTGCCAGGTTGGTAGGTGAAGAGGCTCCTCATGAGTTAATGAGGGATGGGGGTGAACTGCCCATCCATGGAGGCATCAGACCTGACCACCGCAGGGAAATTCATGCCACATGCAAACTCACCGGAAAAGAAAAGGAAGGTAAAAGGTGTGGAAGGGAAAAAGGAAGGGAGAGATCATAGGAAAAGATCGGAAGAACTTTGAAACAAAATACATAGTGAGTGATAGCAGAGAAGAAGGAGAGTAACCTTCGTTCTCGATCCTTGAAGAATAGAGACAGAGAGTCTCAAATATCATGGTCTAGCGCAGGGGTCGCTAGTGGTAAATCCATTCGGAGTCACTGAGCCTACAGTTGGGTGGAAACGAGCACCCCTCTCAGCAGTTGCATCAAACCCAGTGTTTTTCTGATAAGTGTTATATCTTGTATCTTGAATTTAAATATTCTGACATGTATGCTCATGGTTTGTGAAATTATGAATGATTTTAGTATAAAATTGTTTGTACGGTGTTTTGATCAGAAAGGGTGGTTGCATGCTTATAGCGGAACGACCGCATACAGCTTATACATATATATATTTATGAATAAGTGAAGTTTTTTAGGTCTTCTTTCGGGAAAGTTCCCTCACTCTATAGAGCCGGGGTAAGTGCCTAGAAAGGACTGCCTTCGCAGTAAAAACCTTGAACTTTCTCTCTACCAGTCACATAAGCTAATAGATCAGAGATTTTAAGAGGCCTTCCAGTCGGGTCTTCAAACCTGGTGAAATTTACCCAAGGGCCTGAAGAAGGAATTAATGGCGTAGTTTTTAAAATCCTACACGGGAGAGAATGGTATTCTTAGACTTCGATATTTCAGAGTTTTGGCACCCGAGGTATCTAGGTGTGAGTCCTTTTGTACTCACGAGTCTCAAAATCCCGACCCGCAAAATCCTGAAATGACAACATGTGGATGAATTAAGGACCTTTCGGTGGTTTGGTACCCAGGATACCCTTCCTCTTGCTAAATGCATGGATGATATTCTTTTGGAGGATCTAAGGTGTGTTACGACCGTTAAATTTGATGAAGGAACGCATGCGTTAATGCCTCGACCCATTTTTAACCTTCGTAAGTAGCGAAGAAATCAAGACCGTCAATTCCAAGACCCATGGGAGTACCTGGACCGTCCAGCTATAGAGTACACGTGGCAGCCGATAAGCATTTCAGCTTTTCGGCACTTGGGATATCAGAGGGTAAGAAACCTTGTCCTCACGACTCACAAAATCCCGACATATGAAATATTGAAATGCTAGCATGTGGGTAAGTTATGAGTTTTCGGAGTTTCGACACCTGGGGTACCTAAGTGCGAGTTCTCTTGTACTCGCAAGTTCTGAAACCCCGATTCACAAAAACTCGAAATGATGATGTGTGGATGAGTTAGGACGTTTCGGTGTTTTGGAACCCAGAATACCCAAGGGAGTATTTCCTTGTACTCACAAGTCCCGAAACCCCAACTTGCGAAATCCCAAACCTTGTACTCGCAGGTTCCGAATCCCCGACCCGCGAAATTCTGATGGGTGAAATCCCAAAATAACAGAGTGTGTTTAGAGTTGTGATGTTTTGATGTTTCGACACCTAGGATGCCTAAGGGTAAGTTCCCTCGTACTCGCCAGTCCCGAAACCCCGAATCGCGAAACCCAGAAATGACAGCGTGTGGATGGGTTAGGAAATTTCGGTGTTTCGTCATCCAGGGTACCTAAGTGCAAGTTTCCTTGTACTTGCCAGTCCCGAAATCCCAACTTGCGAAACCCCGATGAAAGAAACCCCGAAATAAGATGAGCAGGTTTAAGAGTTGGTATTTCAGATTTGTCGGTATCCAGGAAAATCAAGAGCGAGTTCCCTTTCACTTGTAAGTCCCGAAATCCCGACATGCGAAACCCCAAAATAACTACGTATGGCTAAATCTCGAGATTTTGGTGTTTCGGCATCCTGAATATCCAAGGGCGAGATCCCTTGTACTCGCAAATCCTGAAATCCCGACTTGCGATATCCTGAAAGATAGAGTGTGGAAAAGTTATCATATTTCAGTATTTTGGCACCCGAGGTACCTAAGTGCGAGCCCCATGTGTTCTCCAGTATCGAAACCCTCGACTCGCGAAATCCCGATGGAGTAAACCCTGAAATGGTGAAGTATGTTAGAGCTTGGTGTTTCAGAGTTTCGGGTCCCGGGAAACCTAGGTGCGAGACCTCCTGTCGTCGCACATCTAGAAATCCCGATGGAGGAAACCCCGAAATAGTGAAGCATGTTAGATATTGGTGTTTCAGAGTTTAGGCTATCGGGAAACCCATGTGCGAGACCTCCTGTCGTCGCACATACCGAAATCCCGATCGAGTAAACCCTGAAAGGTGGAGTGCCATGTTTTAAATCCGAGGCAATTTTTTAGTTATGACAAACTATTGGCCCCCTTTGGATTTCAGCACTTCGAGAGACAAGAGAGCAGGGGAGGGGGTCACATGCAGTGCAATTTCCTGAATCGTGAAATCCAGAAGTACCTCTCCAGTAAGGCCTGTGGTCATGACCCATGATCACATGGGTAAGGATAAGGGATGGTAGGAACTGCATCAGGCCCCATAGGAATTCGGGGAATTCTGTTCCTCGGTGAAAAGAAGGAAAAAGCCGAAAAATTCTTAGTTCCCGTAGTGGGTACGTTACATTTGTGTTTTTTTAATGATAAAACACATCGAATCTACATATGCTTGACAATGAATTATTATGCTCTAAACAAATTTCTGACAACGAATTTAGACATTCTCTACACACAAAAAATATAGATAGCGATTTCACCTAGGTTTACATAGCCCTTTACCCAATTATTAGACATCGATTTCACCTAGGGTTACACAACCTTTTACCCACTTCTTAGACAACAATTTCGCCCAAGTTTACACAGTCTTTTACACACTTCTTAGAAAACGATTTCACCCATGTTTACAGAACTATTTACCCAATTCTTAAACAACAATTTTGATGGCTTGGCAAAGATTTTCAAATAGATACAATATCATTTACTAGTAGGCAACAGATTTATTTGTTTGGCAACGATTTTATTTTTGAACGATTTTTCTTGGCAATGGACAACGATATCATAGTCAACGTTTCCTTTTAAATGGACAATGATACCATTAATTTAGTAGACAACAATGTCATGTGTTAATAGACAATGATATCATGTATTGAATGGACAATGATATCATTCATTTAGTAGACAACAATATCATAATTGGAAGACAACATTATCATATATTAATAGATGATAATAACATATAATTGGTAGACAACAATATTCAACAATTAAACAAATATCAATCTAAAAATCACAATTAAACATAAATGTTGGATTACAATTAAACCAATATCAAAGTTTTCTATAGATTTTGGTTAAAATTTGAGAGACAATCAAACCAAAGACAATGGTATCTTAAATCACAATTTAATATGAAGTTTGATATCATTATTATCATTATGAAGTTGCATGTCAAATGGTTGTTGTTGTTTACATGAAATGTCCATTGAATTTTGAGTGCCTCTTTATCGTCAAATTGTGTTCTAGAAAAGATAGGCATATTACTAGGATTAAGTGACACGTGCAATGAAAAAGGTAAACCCTTCTACAACCAGTATGTTTGGTTTCTAGTTTCAATGTTGCAATGTTTAGTTTATATGGAATAATATTTCTTTATCAAAGGCGAACAACTTATCATAAACAATTCTTCATAATCGAACTTTTAATCAAATATTTAACATACACTTAATTACATTAACTAACATGTATAAGTAGGTACATTAAATAACATATCCTTTAAAGTGAAATGAACTTTGAAGAAAATAAAAGTAGATTTGTTATACAGAGAAAATAATAATTTTTATTAATATTAAATGATATAAAAGTTTTAAAATTTATTTGATTTTTATTAAAAATAACAGGATTATCATTTGTTAGACAAAGATATAAATGTTGAATTAATAGGATTTGTTAGACATAATGGTTTATTGGCATAATAGTTTAATAGCTTGCACAAGATTAATGGTTGAGGGATTAATAGTTTTATTAGCTAAAACGATTAATAGTTTAACAGTGGATTGGTTACTATGCGCCTTGTGCCTTAAGTCGAATTGTAAATGGTGGTTGGTCATAGTTGTTTCACCACACATGTTGCCTTGTAGGAAACAAGAAATCCTTCGGTTAGTTGCACAATTTAATTTGAGTGATGTCGCATTGCGTCTTGTCGACTTGTTGCTTGGGTATAGTATTCATGTATTTTTGTCAATTAATTTGGTCTCCTAGCGCATTGGATTTTTCTTGGGTTATTGGTAGAGATATGTTATGTTGTGCCAGGGTTACTGTCACACCTATCGCCTTGTGACGACATGATTCCTGATGAGGGGATCATTGCGCACTATGATGGATAGATGCGAATGATAACTCAACTGGAGTCTTGTGCTTCTCGATGTGGGCGTTTGTTCGTTGTAATTGATGTTGGTACTTGCATATGTAACGCATTAACATGATTGGTTTTGCACGCCGTAGAGGTTTCTTGTTACTAGTCGTTGAAGCTGATGTGTTAGGGTGTTGATGTTGTCCTTTAGCTTGTAGGCGTTGTCTTTCTTGTGTTGGGCGGGTAGCCATTTTTATCTATCTTTTGATTATCACATGTTTCATGCAGTTGCATTATGTGTTAGTATGCTGGGTCGTTGTTGTCTGTTTCCTGAATATGTAAGTTGTGTTGATTAATTGTTGTCGTTGATTTCCATCCTTCTTAATTTTTATTTTTTTTTGCACTTGCTTTTCATCGCATGTAGTCGTAACGATGTGGGGTCTTTACATATGGTATCATAGCTGGTTCGAATCGTGACTTGGGATCACTATGACTTTCGTTGAGTAGATGCTTGATTAAAAGGTTGCTAATTAAATTGATTGTATGCGTCTGGGTAATCATGGTTAGAAGTTGCTGCAGAGCTAGACGACAAGGTGCTAGGGGAGGAGGCGCAATGCCCCTAGTAGAATCCACGCCTAAGGGTCTAACCCCCAGGGAGACAAACATGTTGTCGGGAAGGAAAATATAGCTGTGGGTGATGTGGTTGGGCTGATGAGGTCCTTTCAACGGATGTTTGAGGCACTAATCAACTGTTTGGATAGAGATGAGGCCAGGGCACTGGCACCCCCTGAGAGTCCACTGCGCGCTCTGGTCGGTACTGGAAGTATTCACCACGAAATCAACAAGGTTAAATTTCTTGAGTTCTTTGGTGCCTCAGACGGTGCAACTGTCGAGGCATGGTTGGAGAATATGGAAATGTGCTTTTCACTTCACGACTATACCTCCAACATGAAGGTCCACATGGCGGTCTTTCAACTGAAGCGGAGAACTCTTTTATGGTGGAAGACGCTCCTGCTGCAATTGAACATGGTCATCGAAGACGTGTCATGGGAACTTCTTGATGAACGGTTCTGAGAGAGGTGTCTTTCAGAGGAATTCATTGAGAGTCAACTCAACAATTTCAATGCCTTGAGACAGGGAGACCGTATGGTGATTGAGTACGAGGATCATTTTATAGAGATGCTTCGGTATGCTCCACACCTGAATACCGAGAAACTTAAGGTCAACAGGTTCTTGTTTGTCCTTAATGTCATCATTCGTGAAAAGGTTAGGATTTTTATGCCTCAAACCTTGCATGATTCCATCCATAAGGCCCTCATAGAAGAGGAGGAGCTTATTAGTGGGGTTCAGAGCAGGACTCCAATGAGACCAGCAGGGCAGGTGTCATTTGGTAAGCAGTGACATCAGACACCATCTAGACATTCGGTAGGATATCGTGGCTTCCAGAGAGGATCCAATTTCACTACACCTTGATGAACGACGTCTCATCAACATACTCCTTATAGATCCCCACAACAACGTCGACTTCAACAACAACAGTTTAGGCTTGTTCGGCAGAACAGACCAGGGTTCTAGGCTAGTGGGCCGTAAGCTTTTACTTCGGGTACCAGGAGTACTGGAATGAAGAAAGGGTGTTGGAAATGTGGGGAACCACATTACCAGCGTGACTTCCTAGTGGAGAGGAACAAAGCATCTGGATCAGTCATACCCACTACCGTGGGAGATTTGGGCAAGGCCAATCAGATTCATGCAGTGGTGAATAACCACCAGGCAGAGCACCAACCGACTGTTCTTGAGACATTAGGTACCGTTGCTGACCAGACCCTTAGTATTTTGATATATCCCGGTGCTATCGAGATTTTCATTTCTGGTGCAACACCAAAAATAATTAAGGTAAAGGTAGTCGAACATGATGAGTTTATCTTTATAGAAATGAATTTAGGATAAAAACAGAAGGTTGGTGGGAAGGTTACTGGCTATAGCCTTAACTTGGAAGAGTTTGTCACTAGGGACAACCTGTACATCACGATCTTAGGATATTATGACGTCATGATCAGTATGGACTGGTTGGAATTGCATGAGGCGATACTCAACTGTAAGATGAAACAATTGAGCTTGGTCGATGATGAGGGACAGAGACGTGTGATTGTAGGTCAGAACCAAATATTTTCGCTGAGGTTCATCTCTTCCTTGCAACTATGGAAGAACATGCACAAGGGATGTAAGCTTTATGCGATCCTTGCGTTAAATGAGAAGGGAGTAGCGGAAATTCTATAACACCTTCCAGTGGTGAGAGAGTTTGCGGACGTCTTCCCTGAGGAGTTACGTGGGATGCCGCCAGAGAAGGAGTTGAAATTTACCATAGACCTAAAATCGAGGATTGAACTGATATCAAGAACACCTTGTCGGATGTTGATCCCGGAGTTACAGGAGTTGAAAATGAAACTGAAGGAGTTGTTGGACCTAAGACTTATACATCCAAGTGTGTCACTATGGGGTGCGACTTTTATTTTCATACGAAAGAAGGATGGGTTGTGGAGACTCTGCATTGACTACTGTCAATTGAACAAGGAAACGATCAAAAATCAATATTCGTTGCCAAGGATTGATGATCTGTTTGATCAGATGAAGGGTGCGATGGTGTTTTCAAAGATTGACTTGAGATCAGGGTATCACCAGTTACAGATCAAGGAGGATGACTTCCCTAAGAAATCCTTTAAGACGAGGTTTGGACATTAAGAGTTTATTGTTTTACCATTTGGACTGACAAACGCCCCAGGGGTATTTATGAGTTTGATGAATGGGGTGTTCCACGAATACTTGGACAGGTTCGTCCAAGTATTCATTGATGATATTTTGATTTACTCTCAGACGATGGAGGAGCACGATGAGCACTTGTGCTTAGTACTATAGTGTCTACGAGAGAACAAATTATATGGTAAGTTGTCCAAATGCTTGTTTTATCAATCGAAGATTCATTACTTAGGGCATTTCATTTATGATGAAGGTATCTCCATGGATCCAGCAAAGGTTGAGGCTATTATGGAATGACCTGTGCCGATGAATGTCCCCGAAGTGCGTAGCTTGATGGGTTTAGCAAGATACTATCGATGGTTCGTAGAGGTTTTTTCAAAGATAGAAAATCTGATTATGGAATTGCAGAAGAAGAATAAGAATTTTGTTTGGACCGAGAAATGCGCATAGGAATTTAAGAGGCTCAAGGAGTTGTTGATGACAACACTAATACTGAAGGTCCCTGTCATGGACGCAGGCTTCTTGGTATACACTGACGCATCCAAGGAAGGCTTAGGTGGAGTCTTGATGCAAGATGGTCGAGTGATCACTTACATCTCGAGAAAGTTGAGACGGAATGGGGAGAAATATGCAACAGATGATTTGGAGTTGTTAGCCATTGTTTATGACTTGAGAGTTTGGAGACACTACCTGATTGGATGAAAATTTGAACTAAAAATGGACCACTGTGGTCTACAGGACATCTTTACACAAAGCAACTTGAACGCACGACAACGACGTTGGTCGAAATTTCTTAGTGAGTACGATTTCAAGATTATTTACATAAAAGGAACAATGAACAAAGTGGAAGATGCGTTGAGTCGGAGACCGCGCATATTTTCGGTGATGCCTCTCCAAATGAATCTATGTGAAAAGATTCTATCTATACAACGCAATGATGACTGGTACAAATAGGTCAAGGATTTTATCGAAAAAAACACAATGATGGTACCAAAATTTGAAGGATTTACTATGGACAACGACGGATTATTGAGATTTAAAATTCGAATTTACGTACTTCCCAACGACGAGTTAAGGAGTTTTATATTAAAAGAGGCTCACAGAGCAGTGTACATGGCTCACCCAAGAGTCATGAAGATGAGGGGAGACATTAAACCCTTATTCTTCTGGAAAGGAATGAAGGAAGACATAGTAAACTACTTGGCAAGATGTCTAGAATGTCAGTAGGTGAAAGATGAACATAGACATCCACCAGGATTACTACAACCACACGCTATTCCTGAATCGAAATGGGAGGTCATTTCGATGGATTTCATTGTTGGATTGCCACTAAAGGCAAGGAGACACGACTCGATTTATGTGGTAGTCAACACTTTGACAAAGAGTGCTCATTTTATTCCTGTGCGTATGACGTATCACGCACCTGACATAGCTAGAGTTTTCATCAATGATATTTTGAGGCTGCATGGCATGCCTAAGGGGATTATATCCAATCGAGGATCAATGTTTACTAGATGATTTTGGACTAGTTTCCAAGAGGCCTTAGGAACCCAAATTAACTTTAGTACCACGTATCACCCAGACACAAAAGGGAAGACCGAACAAACAAGCCAAATATTGGAGGATATGTTGCGTATGAACATGATGGACCAACATAAGCGTTGGGAGGAATTCTTGCCACCGGTAGAATTCACATATAACAACAGTTATCAAAGAACCATTAAGATGACACCTTTTGATTTTTTTTATGGGCGACCATGTCGGATGCCTTTGAGTTGGGACCGGCTTGAGGATAGGGTCTTGGTGGGATCATAAGCGATAAAATAAATGGAATATCAAATGCAAACTATAAGACAAAGGATCAAGGAAGTGCAGGATCGACATAAGAGTTATGCCGATGCGAATCGTGTCGATCATAGTTATGAAGTTGGCGATTGAGTCTTCTTACGAGTTAAACCCCATAAGAGTTCGATCAAGTTTGGAAAGGGTGATAAACTCCCTCTTTGGTTCATGGGACCTTTCGAGATTGTGGAAAGGAAGGGGCTCGTGGCCTATCGACTAGCCTTACCTGATTCTTTGAGGCATTTTCACGATGTTTTTCACGTATCTGTTTTGAGACATTATATTAGTGATCCTACACATGTTATTGACATGAGTTCCTTGTAGGTATCTGATGAGGGTGCGCTCACGGTGGAGCCAATACACATTCTGGACCATCGCATTCGACAGCTACGACATCGAACAATAGATCAGGTCAAGTTCTAGTGGGACAACTATAGTCTGCACTCGACGACCTGGGAGGACACATATGATATGCGCCAACAATTTCCATTTTGTTTTGATAGATATACTTATGATACTATGATACACTTTATTTCAGCACTTATATACTGTAAAAATTCGGGACGAAGTTTAAACCAAGAGGGGGTGTATGTAACATCCCACTCTTGCGCACAATGAACAGACTTATTCTTTGAGGACACTTGCTTGCAAGAAATCTGGGTTATTATACTATTGGTCATTTTGATTATGATTATGAGATATTATGGATTCGATGATATGTTATTTTGTTGTATTTACATAGACATGTGCTATTGACTGGGTTCTCTTGAGTGTGCAGGACTCTGGAAATTTAGGATGCCGAGGCATCGATGAAACCACTTGGACTCCGGATCGAGTCAGGGAGTGTACAATTGGGGTTTGAATGTTGTTGATGTGACATATGTACATATGATTAGATGTTATGATGATTGATTATTATTGCTGACATGATTCATTGATGGATGCAGGATGATGATAAATTGCTGACCAGAATCACATGTAGAGTAGAGGGGTCACTCATGACAACCAGATAATTTGAGGGAGAAGTGTGGCAACATTCCTGCCACAACCTACTAGCACTCCCACCGTGGTTTGAACTGTAGGTTAACGATTACCTAGTTTGAGAAGACCCATGGTGCCGTGAAGGCAGACTGTGACAGTCGCTCATGATGATTCTAAGGGGCACGCAATAAGGTAGGGGACTTATTCCTTAGAGGCCCTTAGTCTCCCACAATATCACCTGGAGGAGTATTGACTCCATGGGTTTGACGCCTACCAAATTCAGTCAAGAGGTGAGTGGCACCCTTGGAGCACATGGTGCGTCCTTAAGGGCACACCGCGTAAAGAAACAAAAAGAAGCGAGTGGCACCCTTGGAGCATGTAGTGCGTCTTGAAGGGAACATCACACAAAGAAAATGAAAAGAGGCGAGTGGCACCCTTGGAGCACATAGTGCGTCCTGAAGGGAATGTTGTGATTTTAACTAGTAAGTGAATAAACCTAGTGCCTAGAAAAATATGCCTCCTTAGGACCTAGTCGGCCTTAAAATGAATGATATGATAAGTAAAGTCAAATTTTTTTTTTTCCCTAAAAAATGTCACCCAACCTAGTGAATGTAAAACCTAGGTCTAAGCAGAACCCCTGAAAAAAAATATTTAGACATATAACAAGAAGGGGGTAAAGAATCCAAACTTTATTTATTAAAGTAAAAAAAAATTATATTGGAGAATTAAATTTAAAAAAAAGGGGGTAATGGTTGTTTTTATCTACATTTACTAAATTAATTTTTAGTTAAAAATAAAAGAGGGTAAATGGTTGTTTTTATCTACACTTGCTAAATTAATTTTTAATTAAAAAGGAAAAAGGGTAAATGGTTGTTTTATCTACACTTCTTAATTGATTTTTTTAGTTAAAAAGGAAAATGGGGGAAGCTTAAAAGAAATACGAAACTTAAGGAAAAAGGGAAACTTAAAGAAAAGGGGAAACATAAAGAAAAAACTGAATGTTTAACTTAGTAAGGAATCTTGCCTTTGGAACTTTCTATTTATGAACTCAACTAGGAATTAAGTAGGGTGTAATTCATTTAAGAATTGTAAGGGAATTTTGGGACACCGAGGAGCGTTTTTAGGAATGCTCTTGGGTGGATGAGGGAAATAAGAATATTTAATTAATTAATAAAATTGATTTTCTGGTGCAACTAGGGAATCAACTGACATGTGTACGAAGGAGGTTTTTCCTAATTAATTAATGAAAAAGGAATCTAATGAGAATTTTGGGAAGCTAATTACTTGAAAAATCTATAAAAAGGATGGAGGAGGAGGAGTAAGGATGACATATTTTTGCGTAACGTTACGCTGCTGAAATTTTATATTGACTGAACTTTCTCTTGTGGGAGTTGGGATACCCAGCTCGGGTAACGAGTGGTAGCTCGACCTTGCGAGGTGATTTGGGTGCTAGCATTCTCTGGTATTGTGTGCATGGCTCCTTTGTGTCTCGGGGGGCTCAGGGGGAAGAAGAGTACCCCTAGCATTGGCTGGGAGGTACCGGTGAGGTCACATCGGTTGGCAAGTAGGAGCTGGATGGAGCATGCATGGGACAACGACTTCAGATATTTCACATTTGTCTATGGTACACATGTGTATATTTTTATTGAAGGGTAGTTTAAATATTGTTCCTGTGCCTCCAGTAATGTACTTCTACTATGTTAAATTTTATGTTTTATTCAGTGTAACACTACCCAAAGATTTCATTTTTATCTTCAACAAATTGTCTTGATGAGCCCAACGTTTTATGATCAAAGAAATTAAAGTCATCCCAACCTTATGCTTGTTGTATTTTGAATTGATTTCCCATGGTGAACCAAAACTCTAATTGAAATGGCTTCTCTACGTTTTTATTTATTGATTTAATACGAAGAAAAATGTGTTTTTATATTTTGTCCCTTATCCTTTAAGTTATTAGTCTGTTCCTGAGCAGTCGGTCAGGAGCCTAATCGACTGTCTTCACTTCGGTGTTTAATACTGAGATTTAAATGCCCTTCTTTCCTGTGCATGGATAATAATTGAAGGATAAATTTTCAACCAACTATCTACCCCTTACTTATCTCTGCATTTTTCTTTTATGATTAATCTCCAATCCTTGCGCCCTCCTTATGAATGAGTATCTCTGCATTTGATTAATTCATTGTTGAATGATTAATCCTTGCGTTCCTGTGAATGAGTATCTCTACGTTTGACTGATTCAATGCTGAATGATTAATCTTTGTGCTTTCGTTGTGAATGAGTATCTCTGCATTTTTTTAAATGATATGTCTGCGTTTTTCCTTTAATGATATGTTTGCGTTTATTTTAATGCTATGTCTACAAATTTATATGTGTCAACGAATTTAAATATGGCTACGAATTGATATATCTATGAATTTATACACATGTCTTCGTTTATTTTAATGCTATGTCTACAAATTTATATGTGTCAACGAATTTACATATGGCTACGAATTGATATATCTACGAATTTATACACATGTCTGCGTTTTTTTTAATGATAAAACACAACGAATCTACATATGCCTGACAATGAATTATTATTCTCTAAGCAAATGTTTGACAACGAATTTAGACATGCTCTTCACACAACAAATATAGATAGCGATTTCGCTTAGGTTTACACATCCCTTTACCCAATTGTTAGACAACGATTTCGCCCAGGTTTACAAATCCTTTTACCCACTTCTTAGACAACGATTTCTCCTAGGTTTACACAGTCTTTTACCCACTTCTTAGACAATGATTTCGCCCAGGTTTACACATCTATTTACCCAATTCTTAAACTAGTAGGCAACAAATTTATTTATTTGACAACGATTTTATTTCCGAATGATTTTTCTTGGCGATGGAAAACGATATCATAGTCAGTGTTTCCTTTTAAATAGATAATGATACCATTCATTTAGTAGACATCAATGTCATGTGTTAATAGACAACAATATTATGTATTGAATGGACAGTGATATCATTCATTTAGTAGACAACAATATCATAATTGGTAGACAACATTATCATATATTAATAGACAACAATAACATATAATTGGTAGACAAAAATATTAAACAATTAAACAAATATCAATCTAAAAATCACAATTAAACATAAATGTTGGATTACAATTAAACCGATATCAAACTTTTCTATAGATTTTGGTTAAAATTTGAGAGATAATCAAACCAAAGACAATGGTATCTTAAATCACATTTTAATATGAAGTTTGATATAATTATTATCATTATGAAGTTGTATGTCAAATGGTTGTTTTTGTTTACATGAAATGTCCATTGAATTTTGAGTGCCTCTTTCTCATCAAATTGTATTCTAGAAAAGATAGGCATATTACTAGGATTAAGTGACATGTGCAATGAAAAAGGTAAACCCTTCTACAACCAACATGTTTGGTTTCTAGTTTCAATGTTGCAATGTTTATTTTATATGGAATAATATTTCTTTATCAAAGGCAAACAACTTATCATAAACGTTTCTTCATAATCAAAATTTTAATCAAATATTTAACATACACTTAATTACATTAACTAACATTTCTAATTAGGTAAATTAAGTAACATATCCTTTAAAGTGAAATGAACTTTGAAGAAAATAAAAGTAGATTT
>ML846504.1:0-20139 GCA_009831015.1 Picea engelmannii
AAGTTCTAGGCCAATTAGTGTTTTTGATCTGGAATTCTATAGGTACCTTCTTTGCCATCTTAAACATTTTTATCATATCCAAAAATTTAATTCAACTCTAGGAATGTATTCTATGGTTCAATATATTTCCATAGACTACTCCTACACCTCAATATGATTCTAGAGCATAAAGTTATTGCCCTTTGAAGTTAGCGGGGTCTTAAAATTTACCCTCCATTGTTTGTCTTGTAACTTTCTCATAAAAGATTTGTTTGACAAACGATTTACACCATTAGAAATCTCTCTCCAGGCTCTTTTATTTGAGATGCAAAGACAATTTGTACCTTGGTACATTCTTTTCTCTAGTTTTTTGAGTAGCTAAAAATATTGTTTACATCCTCAAAAACACGCTGCAAAAATATGACCTTCAAACAGTGTAAAATGTCGCAGAAATTTGTTGGTTTTTTGTTGTTGTACACCATCCAAATGACTTTGCATTCACAAATTTGAACCTATACATCCACATTTATCATGCGTAGAAACACCATAAGGAAATGCATGCTCCCCACATCTATAACCAATGTGGATCACTTCTCTGTCGCTCCAATTACTTGTGCGCACTAATTTTTGTCGCGCGCAAATATCTACCATGCACAATTTTGGCTCATGCACTAATATCTGTTGCGCAAAATTTTTGTGTCACGCGCTAATATTACGTGCACATTTTACTCTATGCACTGCATCATTCTAAATTTTAGTACGCCCCCACCGCACACCATTAACTAAACTGTTGCACGACATCATATACTCACATTGTGCGCGCACAAACCAAATTCCTCTACTCTCTGTCAATATTGCACACACCACGCGTTCCATTATTATGTGTGTGCACACTGTGTGCACCAGTATTATGCATGCGCCACTCAATACACACCGCACAATGCTAAATTTAGTGCACACACCCACATGCCAAAATTGTTCATGCATTACCACTATGTTTTCCGTAGAACCAAAATTAAGTGCGCACACTCACGTGCCAATATTTTCCACACACTAACACTCTACACTACATAGAGCCAAATTTTAAGTGGGCACACCTACATGCCAATATTTTCTGCACAATGCCACTCTGCACCGCACAATGCCAAATTTTAGCATGCGCACCCGCATGCCATTATTTTTCTACGCAATGCGACTCTGCATCGCCCAACACCAAATTTTAGCACGTGAAACCGCACACCAATATGTTTTCGTGCAATGCCACTCTGCACTGTGCAGTGCCAAATTTTAGCATGCGCACCCTCGCGCCAATATTTTTCCACGCAATTCCACTCTGCACCGTGCATTGTCAAATTTTAGCGCACGCACCCACATGCCAATATTTTTTCACGCAATGCCACTCTACACTGAACATCACCAAATTTTAGTGCGCACACACACGCCAGTATTTTTCCACGCAGCACAAAAGTTTAGTGCGCGCACCTGCACACCAATATTTTTCTATGCGATTCCACTCTACACCGCGCAACGCTAAATTTTAGCATGTGCAACCGCACACCAATATTTTTCCACATATCACAATCTTTTTACCATGCATCATGCAGTTTTAGTGCACCCACCTACACACATTCATTTTTATGCGCATAAATTCTTCGTGAATTCCGCTGTGGAAATTGGGGCTTTTGCCTAACGTTTTACCAACTCCATGCAAATGCTTCTAATTGTTACCATGGACGCTCTATAACTTGAAATTTGGCCACTTCGAAATAAATTATGTGTGAAATCTCACTTCAAATCAACTTGCTCGGCTCATCCAGGCTCAGTGTTGAAAACTGGAGCTCTGATACCATATTGTAACATACATAGCATCCAACTGGGTTATGCCATGTAAAAAAATTTGAACTGTATGAAAATTAAAACATATACACATACAAACTATTGTAGAACTTTATATATATATAAATTAAAATAGAAAAATACATTCTGTAAATGCACAGATTCATATGGAAATAATAGTAACATATACATGCAACATAGATGGGCAATACCCATAAATATAAAGATAGGTATAAACCACACACGGGAAAAAACCATAAAATTAAACACATAAATAATAATGCAGCATGTAATTTAACACACAATTGACACTTATCTTGGTAAAAATATCACCAACTGCGTGCAGACCTTCCACAAACCTCCCATACTTAGACCACACTGCTCATCACTCTTAGCAGTGGGTCACCCCCAAGCTGGGACTAAACTCCACCCAGGTAAAGGGATTCCAAACTAGGATGTTGTATCAAAGACAACAGGAAAGACTCTGTCACAGGTGCCAAAACAAACTAACAACCTATAGTCCCTCATTCCCCACATACCTATCCCACCCCAGGAAGTGTGCCCCTTCTCTACTCAATAGCCCCTTGGATACCCCACTTCCCTTCTAGGGCTTCAACAATATGTCGGATAGGAAGTCTTAGAGCCCTGTAGCCAGAAAGGAATTCTTAGAGCCTTGTAGTTGTAGTTTAGCACCTTCAAGAATTAGTTCCCATCAATTCTCTCACCTAGAGAGAAATTGCTCACGGGCCTGAA
Organism: Picea engelmannii; assembly: GCA_009831015.1. Classification (NCBI taxonomy): domain Eukaryota; kingdom Viridiplantae; phylum Streptophyta; class Pinopsida; order Pinales; family Pinaceae; genus Picea; species Picea engelmannii. The sequence continues at coordinate 2,569 of ML846504.1, forward strand.
AACCCGCCTCTTTAGTATCCCACGGGCTTGACAACCCGCTTCTTCATTTTATCTCCCAAGCTAACTAGGTATGGATACAAATATGGGTATTGATACAGGTATAGGGAGGTACGGAGGACAACTCAATGAGTGAATAAATGATGATGGAATGAATGAATGAATGGATGAAATGATGGGAAAATTAACTAAGTCCAAACTATATGTATGCATGTTCCCAAATTGACACTTGTCATGTTGAGAGCTACTTTGTCCCACTTGTCCCCATCCTTAGAACTTAGGATAAAATAATTATCCATACTTTATACTTTAAGGAATATTAATATAATATTCCTTTTTGGCCTAAGCTCCCTAGCTTATCCCTTTTCCTTAAGTTTTATCCCCCCCTTTCCCTAACTAGTGGAGTTTAGTCCCCCATACTCTTTTATCATGGTCGGTCTACACACAGTGATGTATTTTATATTAATGATGAGACAAATACAAAAATAGGCTCACTGGCCTTTAGCATCTAGGCTCTCTTGCCTAATTCAAAACATAATCCTCCTAGCTTATAATAACTGGCTCACCAACCTATAGAACACAACATATAGACAAAGGCTCCCTTGCCTCAAAATAGATTTCACTTAAGTTTGTTGTGCGCGGTATCCTAGAATGTGCACACTTCATCAACTTAGTGCACAGTACATGTGCGCCCTATACCATGGAAGGTGCATACAAAAAATGATATCAAACAACTCACTAGCTTAAGTACATTTTCATTTACATTTACAATTAGGTTTGGCCTAGGGTTAATACAAGACCCGTGTGGCTCAAAGGTTATCAAGTTTGATGTCATGAATGTTAAGCCTCACTTACCTAACCACGTGTCCTTTCAAATCCATGTGGAGTACATGAAGGTTTTCATTAAGCGTACTGTAATTTATGAAGGTGTTTCAACATCCGTGATGTCTCTATCATGTTGGGAAGCCATTGGCTCTCTGCCCCTATCTCAATCCATGACCATGTTGACTACATTCGATGGGAATTATTTTATACCCCACGGTATTCTTCCCACTTTTCTGGTCCAGTTAGGTGGAAATACTATTGTGGTCAATGTCTAGGTGGTTTATGTGCCTCTCAACTACAATATGATACTATTGCATAATTGGACTTATGCTATTATAGTCATTGTGTCATCGATTTTATGCATTCTATTATTTCCTCACAAAGGAAAGATTGTGACAATCAACCAATTGTCCTTTGCACATACTGGTCCTTCTGCATCGGTGGGGCCTACAGTCCTTGTTATTGATAATTCTCAGAAGGAAACTGAGAATGTTGGTGTCAGAATATATTCCTCCTTGATGGGTACTTTTGATTTCATGGCACCAATTTCATATGTTAATGTCATCTTCGATAAGTCTTCATCATCAATGATGTTTGTTCCTTTATGTACTTCATATTTTAATGACCCTTGGACCCTACCTTCCCCAAATATGTTGTACAGAGGCCATTCACACATTGGGGTGGCGATTCCATTGTCTGCAGTAGAAGTTGTGTATCAGGATATTTAAGAAGCTACTACTGACTTGGATCCTTCCTCCTCGTAGAAGGATGAGGTGGATCTCATATTATACCCATATGGGTCATTCAATAATCTTGTTCACATGATTTCCTTGATGATACTTTACCTTTGTATGAAGACATATTATAGGCCATGTCTGGTCCTTGTAGGCCTTGGGACAATATGCATCATCGATCCTATTTTCTCTAAGAGCTTGTTAGGATTGAACAAGATGAGTTTAGATCCACCCTTAGTGAGATGGTCGGTCATGTCTTGGTTTCATTAGATACACATGGTATTTATGCCTAAGGAAACATGGAGAACATTTCTCCTATTGTCATTATCAACATCTCTTGAACCCATGGTAAAATTGAAAATATATATATTAGTGTGGATTGTTCGCCTGAGGAAATTCAAATCTACATCGATCTCTTCAAGAAATTTCGAGATGTATTTTATTGGTCGTACAAAGAGATGTTAGGGATCAACCCCAACATTGTCGAGCATGAAATTAAAAATTATATGAATGATAAACTTGTTTGACAACGTATTAGAGTTGTTAATCCTAGTAAGGGCCTCACTATTAAGGCATAGGTGGATAAGCTACACAATGCTAGCTTCAACCACCTAGTTTCATTGACCAAATGGGTGTCCAACCATGTTCCTGTAGATAAAAAGTAAGGAACCTTCCGTGTAAGTATGGAATTTAGGGACCTAAATAAAGCTTGTCCTAAAGATAACTTCCCCACTCATTTTATTGACCAGATTATTGATGAGTGTGTGGGAAGCAAAGTCTTTTCCTTGACGGATAGATTTTTAGGTTATAATCAAATTCAACTCAAACCCAAGGATCAACACAAGACGACATTTATTTGTCCTTGGGGTACCTTTGCATAACGAAAAAATTATTTTCAGTCTTAAAAATGTCAAATCCACCTTCCAATGTGCCATGACCTTTGTGTTTCGGGATCTTAAGAATATCATCAAATTTTACCTATATAATATTGTTGCTCACTCTCGCAAGAGGTGGATCACTCAACTCACCTTCAACTAGTATTTTAGAGATGCCTTTATTATCACATTTGGTTGAACCCTCACAAGTGCATCTTTTGCATGAGGTCTGGTCATATTTTAGGATTCATAGTTTATGAGCATGGGATCACGGTGTATCCTATGAAGGTTGAGGAAATACTTTGGTTTCCTCCCCCATGCAACATTCAATAAATTCAGGGTTTACAAGGGAAAGATAACATCCTGCATCGTTTAATAGTTACCTATGCCAATATAACTAAAGGTTTCATGTGTCTTTTGAAGAAGGGCACTCCATTCATATGGTATGAGTGAGCCATGAATCCTTCTATGATCTTAAGAAATCCTTGGTATCAACGCATTTGCTGAAGCCCCCAAATTATAGTAGATACTTTTTTCTTTATATCATCACGTCTGAAGGGACGATTGGTATGGAACTTTTTTTAGGAGGATGATGAGATCCATGATCATGTTTTCTACTACCTTATCTTAAATCTAGTTGGTCCTGAACTTAAATACTCCCACATAGAGAAGCTAGCCTTAGTTGATGTGCATGTGATTCAGAGATTGTGTCACTATATCTTACTCTACAAGACTACCATGGTTTCAAATATCAATCAATTTCAATATGTACTTACTAGGTGTATCATAGGGGGGGGAATACAATAAGTGGATTATTATTTTTCAAGAATTTGATCTTGATTGTGCTTCTGCAAAATCCAAAAAATCACTAGTTTTTGTAGAACTGATGTCAAACTTCCCTAGACTAGATGAGAATATTTTTCACAACGATTCATTCATGGATGAACATATATTCCTTATCTCATATTTATACCCATGGTACAAATATATTTTAATCTACCTTCAAACCCTGAAGGTCCCCCAACATATATCGAGAGACAACCAATGACATATACCTCATCGGGCTAAGAACTACCTTATTATCAATGACACTTTATATCATCGAGGGGTGGATAATATTTTGTGTCATTATTTGAATTTCAAGGAGGTTGACGCCATTCTCAATCACTATCACATTGGGGTATGTGGTGGTCATTTATTTGGTCTTGCGACAAACCAAAAGGTATTGTGAGTTGATTTTTTTTTACTGTCAATTTTCAAATATTTCATTGAAGCGGTTAAGAAGTGTCACCCTTGCCAGGTGTTCACTTGGAAAATGAACTCGCACCCAACCCCTCTTCACCCAATCATCATATTGGTCCCTTCACCAAGTGGGGGGTGTATTTCATGGAGTACAACCTAGCCTCGACTGGGGGCACCATCATATTATCATTGTCATGGATTATTTTACTAAATGGGATGAGGCTATTCCTACCATTAAATATCATGGTAATTCTACAATTTGTTTTGTATTCAATCATATTATATCCTAGTTTGAAATCCAAAAATATATTATCATTGATCATGGTAGTCACTTCCATAATGATATGATGATAGAGTTGGCATTGAAACCGGGGTTTACACACAATCATTCTTCCCCTTATTATCCCCAGGAAAATGGACAAGTAGAGGCTTTGAATAAATATCTAAAGACCATTTTGCAAAAAACTATCATTTAGAGTAAATATAACTGGAATGTTATGCTTTACCCTACACTTTGGGAATACAAAAACATGGTAAATACTTCCACCGATTTCTCACTATTTCATTTAGTACATGGCAAGGATTCTATTCTTCCCATTGAATGTGAAATCCATTCTCTTAAGTTGGCAATCGATCTCCTACATGACACGATCGATATCAGAGAATACCTCATACACCTAGAGAAACTCGATGAGAAGGTTCGACATGCCTCTATGGCTATTGAAGTGAATAAAATATGTGTTAAGGTCTAATACTATAAATCTGTCTATCCCTGACAATACATTGAGGGTGACTTGGTTCTCCTTTATGACCAAGCCAAAGAACCACTAGGGGTAGGAAATTTCAACCCCATGCGACACGATCCTTATATCGTGCGATGTGTCCTAGATAAAGGAGCCTACGAATTAGAATATTATGAGGGGAATATGCTAGATGAGCCTAGAAAAGGGATCTACCTTAAAAGGTATTACGCTTGAGCCCTCAAGCCTAAGCATGAACTTTGTATATTAATGTATCTTAGTGTATATACTTATTTTTCTTTTCTCTTTTGTGTGATTAAATGTCTTATTGAGTTTTCCCTTGGTTGGTAGATGTCAACGGAGTCTTTGGTATACTTAGTATTCACGGATAGTTCTAGTCATCATACACAAAACTTGGCTTCCATTGCTTGGGTTATCTATTCACCTAAGGGACAACTGGTGTCTTCAGGTGGTGCTTGTATGGAGCCATCAATGAATAATGTGGTTGAGTATAGCGTCATTATAGAGATATTAGGAAATGCCATTTAATAAGGTGTTCGATCTTTAGAAGCTATTATGGACTCCCTGTTAGTTGTATGTCAGTTGAATGACAATTATTGTGTGTGAGATCCTACTTTACTGCGACAGTTCCTACAGGTACAACTTTTGAAATGATACTTTTATTTTCTTACTTATAATCACATCCCTACAAGTTATAATCAAGTATACGATGCATATGATAATTACATTTTATATTAGGATTTGTCACATAACTAAGTAAAGATAACACATTCATACATTCATCCATTATGTAGTATTCTAGATATAAAATAATATGTAGAACACAAATGTTTTAGCATAGAAATGGAAAAGCAATGATGATATAAACAGAACAATACCAGAATAATACCAGAATAACACCAAAAAGAGCACCTTGATTAATGATAGAAATGTTCACTTTCCTCTTCGAGGGGGAAACCTACAACAAAGCAGATCTCTATTATAATAATCTCCAAGACAAGATTTCTCATACCCTCTATTCCTATTTATACTAAATCTATCTATCCAAAAGAAAATTCTAGAGGAAGATCCTTCTAGAAGTGGAAGCTTCTATTAGGTATTCTTACATTTGACTTATTCTTCATTATTTCTAGGCCTTATTAATATTGGCCTTTATTACATGGAATTATATTATTCTACCTACGTGAGGGGTTAGAGAGGTTAGGTCCCTAACATGCCTGCCCCCTTGAAGAACATTCTTGTCCTCAAGGCTTAAGATGAGGAAATTGTTGTAGAATGGTGGTCGGCTCCCAGGTGGCATCTTCTAGAGTTGTATATTTCCATTGGACTAACACTTCCTTGATGGTGTGCTGAAAGAGACGATGCTCTTGTTGTGCCAAGACTTCTTGTGGTTGCAACCATATGTAACCTTCTTCATCCAACTAAGGGAGACTAGTTTGAGTTTGGAACTTAGTTCCAATCACCTTATTTAAGCAGGAAACATGAAAAATATGATGGAGATTTGAATGATTGGGTAGAGATAACTGATAGGCCACCAATCCCACATGCTTGATCACTGTATAAGGACCATAAAATTTTGGCACAAGTTTCTAACATTTTTTAGAATTGTGTGAAGTATTCTTATAAGGTTGTAGTCAAAGAAACACATGGTCCCCTTCAAACAAATGTCGTTCAAAATGACCTTGATCTGCTTGTTTCTTCATGTGATTTTGAGCCATGAACAAATTTGCTTTGAGGGCATGAAGAATAGCCTCTCAGACTTTAATATTTTTTTCAACCTCCTAAACCTTCAAGACCCCTGGCATATATGAGAGAAACGATGGGGAATTTTGGCCATAGACTACTTCAAAAGGAGTCATGCGAGTATTTGTATGGTAATATGTGTTATACCACCATTCAACTAGGGGTAACCATTGAGCCCACTAATTTTTCCTCTTAGATGAAAAACACCTCAAATATGTTTCCAAACACTTGTTGACAACTTCAGTCTAGCCATCCTTATGGGGGTGATATGAAGTGATCAAATGTAATTGGGTGCCCTGTAGATTGAACAATTGTTGCCAAAAATTGTTGGTGAAAGTGGGGTCTCTATCAGAGATAATAGAATTAGGCATGCCATGAAGCTTGAAGATATTATCCATGAAGATTTGAGCCTTTGTGGTGGTTATGAATATTTGGAGAGATAATCTACGACCACTATGATGAATGACTTATTTCCTGATTTAGGTAAGCCCACAATGAAATCCATATAAATATCTCACCAAATAACAAGGGGAATCAGAAGCAGTTGGAGTGTTCCTGGATCTTTGAAAGTTTCTCCCTTGTTTCATTGACAAACCTCACATTCAGCCACAAAGATGCAGATGTGTTGTTTCATACCATCCCAGAAAAAAGAACGTTTGTCCCATTCATAGGTTTTGGTAAACCATGAATGCCTGACTGTGGGTGAGGCATGAAGTTCAGAAAGCATTGTGTATTTAAGTTGTGATTTCGTGCATAAATACAAATGGTCTTTGTAGTGAAGCTCTTCATTGTGCCAAGAGTACCCTAGAGAAAATGAAAATTGTGTTGCAATTTGTGGAGCATGCTAGAAATTTTGGGGTCTTGCAATTTGTGGAGCATGCTAGAAAGTTGTGGAGAGGGATGGAATGATCATGGGCTCCACGGGTAGGGGGAATTTCTTTGGGAGTGGTAAAAACAACCTGGTGGCATGATAGGATAGATTGGAGGTTGGGATGCATAAATGGTCTCTCAACAACATGAATGGAGTGGAGTTGGGATATAATACTAGAATGACCTTTTTTGAGGATATTTCCCATGCAATGGGAACTGGTGATCTCATGGGTTCCTATTGTGATGCCTTGGAACTTATACTATTGTGCCTCCTATTGGAATTTCATGGTTAAGTCCTTAAAATCCATGAGAATGGGGCCTAGAGTGCATAACCGTTTGGCACCAACAACAATGTCACAACCACCCATGTCTATAGCAAACATATGGGATTTCAGGTGATAATGACCAATTTGGAGTCGCACATTTTCACATCGTCCCCCACATTTCATGGAACCTCCATTGGAAATCATGATTTGAAAATTATTGACGACATAGATGTAACAATTGACTTCATGGGAAATTCATATATGAATGAAATTATGGGTGCTATCACTGTCCACAAGGATGATGACTTTCCTATTTTTTATGTAACCAATTAATTTGAGATTTTGAGGAGCATAGAAGCAAGTGAGGGCATTAAGTGAAATTACCAGGTCAACTCCTGGTGGATCATAGGGTGGGTTCAGATTAGATGGCGGTGGTAGTTCCTCCACAGGTGGAACAACAAAAAATTCTTCAGAAATGTCCTCACTCACAGCCATAAAAATATTATGTTCCTTACACTTGTGCCCGAGAAAATATTTGTCATCATAATTATAACAAATAACCTTGAGTTGATGTTCATCCATTCCATCCCTGGTTAATTTCAGGATCTTGAGGGGAGTTGCAAGAAGGGTATAATTGGTGGGTTTAGGGTGAAGAGGAAAGGAGGGTTTGCGGGTATGGGAGGATAAATATGGTGTTCTTCCTTGGCCCGTTGAGTAGCTTCCAGCCAAGTATGGAGGTATTCCATGAGAACATGGGAATAAATTTCATCTTTCAGGCCACTGATAAAGAATTCCCTAAAGAAAGAATCTGACATGCCCTTCGTTCTAAAATCCAAATGATCAAATGTGGAAATAAAGTATTCCGCTGTCCCAGACTACTTTAACTTGGTCAAACGGCCTAAATGGTGGGTTTAATAGTCAAAGAGATCATAAAGTTTGGCCACAAACTGTTTCCAAGCAACATACACTTGGCGTGCCTTTTTTTCCATTTCCACCATTTCCATTGTTCCATATCCAGATGTAGGACACCATAACGAAGCTTGGATAAATCATTAGTAATGCCATGCAAAGAGAAACAATGTTCTATTTGGGTGACCTAGCCTGTGGGATCTGATCCATCAAATTTGTTCACCTCAATTCTAGGATGGTGTAGGTCTCGAGAAAAGTGGGTAGTATGAGGACCTTATTAATGGGAAGAGTCATGGTCATCCTAATAAGGTGGTTGTTCAGAAGAGGAAGGGTTCCGATAATGGCCCAAGAAGTGTTCAAAGGTGTCTTTGAGTTCTTTGAGGTATTTGATGTAGGAACATTGTTCCTGGAGGACCTGAATAGTCGAATTGATTGAGCTAGGGTTGGCATTGATATTCTTGATGTCTTCCTAGTTCTAGTGGGTGTCAACAATCAAGTTATTGAGTTCTTGGGCTCCTATGGTAGCCATTTTAAAAAATGGGCAGGATAATGATATAGGGGAAACAAAAGGGGTCTGGAGGGGTGGGTGGGACCACTAAGAAGAAGGGTGTCAAATGATAGGTACCACTATGATCAGGCTGAAAAGGGGGATCCATTAGGATAGGGTCCAAATAAGGGTGTCGAAGAAGGGTCGGGTCCATAAAAAGAATTGTCTTAAAAATGATAGGTATCACTGGAATCGGTGTGAAGAGTGGAATCCAGTGGGATAGGTCCCAAATAAGTGTGTCAGAGGGAGTATACTCTGGATTGAATAATACTGCAGTGATGAAATTCCCAAATGCTTGATAGGAAGAAATGTGAAGTAATTTTGAAACCATAATGTAGAAGGAATAGTTGTGTGACAATAGATCTTTTATGTTTTGTTTTTGTTTTCTTCCCCAGGGGTAGGATATTTAGGGTTTCTACAGACAAGGGTTTTCCATGTGCTATAGATCTATGATATACATGTGGGGTCTAATAGTATTACTTGGCCCAATATCTCAGGGAACCAACTAAGGAGTCTAGACCATGCCCTTAGCCATACTACCTGACTACCCAGGTACTAGACAGTATCTTCCCGAGTGTTGTTCTCAGTGGCACTATAGTAGTCAAGCAATCGATCAATTTATCTATGGAGGTCTTCAGGATATCTAGGTCGATTTGTATACAGGTGTTTTCTGATGTGATACCACTTGAAGGGGTACCAAAAAGGGTTACAAGGGTGGCCAAAAAATGTGTGCTTATAACCCACTTGTATTTCGTGCATGTATGCTTCCACGACCAAGGATTTATGCATTGAACGATAGATATTTGTAGCTTTAAGACGCCAAAATATGTCTCTACCCTGAAAAAAAATTAACCCACAATTTTCTGTTGAGGAAGGTGCTCTGATACCACTTGTAGTGTTCTAGATATAAAATAGTACACAGAACATAAATATTTTTGCATAGAAATGGCATACCAACAATGATATAACCAAAATAATACCAGAATAACACCAGAAAGAGCACCTTGATTAATGATAGAAATGTTCACTTGCCTCCTCGAAGGGGAAACCTTTAATAGAGAAGAGATATATTAAAATAATCTCCAAGACATGATTTCTCATACCCTCTATTCCTATTTATACTAAATCTATCTATCCAAAATAATAATCTAGAGGAAGATCCTTCTAGAAGCGAAATCTTCTATTAGGTCTTCTTACATTTGACTTATTCTTCCTTATTTATAAGCCTTATTAATATTGGAATTTATTACATGGAATTATATTATTCTACCTACATGAGGGGTTAGGGAGTTTATGTCCCTAACACATTGTGAATTATATAAGTAAAGCTGAAGACCAAATTTTTTTAACGGATTTCCAACGTCATATCGCTTGTTTGTGCCTCTGGTAGGTATATTATGTCACCGACATATAGGATAGGTTCTCACCCCACTTTTCATTTCTGCATCATCCTATGACCGTGATCCATATGCGCTAGGTATGAGCCCATTTTTTAGTGACATGGAACCTTCTCACTGCTACTAGAAGTGTTGTTATTAAGTGGTAGAGACTTACCAAACATGGGCACCCTAGTTAGAACATTTTTGTCATTTGGTTCCCTTGCAAAAGTTACTACATAGGACCAGGAGCTCCTTATAGCCCCAATATGTCGTTGCATTTGAACCCCATTTTTCTTACTCAATATCATTATGACTACTACCTATGGGACTCCCCCCGATTCTTGGTTAATCTCTTTTCCGACTCCTGAAAAAATGAAAAATATTGAGAAGTAAACTTGTCTCTTTCACATTCATTAAATGGTTTTGAAAGGATGTATATTTTGTTATAAGTTTAACCCTTTTTCAAACCAAGTAGACTACTTATGAAAAAGGAATAATCTAGTTGCCATTGGCTAGAAGAGTTCTCCTAGATAATATCTTATACTTTTTTAGGACTAGGGGACAAACATCTACAAAAAAGGGAACTTGTTGAGCTAAGTTGTAATTTCATCCCATTTTACTTCTTGCATTGTTTAGCCTATTTTCAGCTCCCACTTTCTCGTTATAATCCTCTTTCCCCATCAAGTCTCAGCATCAGCCATGCAATTCCTTTCATATATCCTTTGCATCTTGACACCCTTTACCCATAGAGGAAACATGCCCTTGAGTGCCCATGCCCCACATTCATTCCCTTTCATTGAGCATAGGTATGTTCCACTGCTTGGAACTAGTTTTGTACTTGTGACACTCGTTTCATATCCTATATCATAGAACTTATTTTACTATGAAAAAACAAAAAAATACAGGCGAGAAAAGAATATTGTCTCCTATTGGCGACAATCGTGTCACCTTTGAATAGAGAAAAAATTCTTGAGTCCATTTCATCAATGGTTTGGTTTTAGCATGACCTTGGGAAGATGATATTGTTACTTAGATTCCACTCCTCTGACTGGTTATTCTTCCAGTCACTATGGAGAGTTTTTTTATGCCTCCTGCATCGTAAAATTTTGTCAATGATCAGTGTTAAGTCTATGTTACCTGAGTTATCCATATGTCTCATGCTCTTATTCAAAGGAAGTATAAATTCTATGTCAACCACTCCTTAGTATTATTGACTTTGCATGTTGGCCATACCCTTAGTGTATCTCAAAATCACATGAAGTTGTTTTTCTACCTTGCACCCTGAGCCTGCTTTGATCATTGGTAGGTAACCTTGAACCCAACAGATGACATCTCCTCATAAATCGATGACTGCGGGGTTTACCTTGTGTTCAATGGAAATAAATATATTCACACATTGGGATTCATGCAATGTTTTTGAATCCATTATCCCTATTGGTGGTTTCCTCATATTTGTAGGAAATTTTCCTCATTGGATGTTATTCAAAGGGCCACTTTAGTGTACTACTTGCATCAAGTGAATGCGAGATATGAACATGGTCATTGGTTCATGAATATCCTATTCATTCTATATCCTCCTAATGATCAAGCTATTTCTTTGGACCTCACACTAGATGATGAGATATGCCTTAATGCTCTACTTTCAGCGGGTCTTCTTCCATCAACTTTAGCTCATCTATTCTGGAATTGAGATCTAGAGTCTTATGAGTACCTAGAGGCTTTCATTCATCAGTTTCAAGTTCTCCCACCATAAACATTTGGGAATACATCAATTTCTCATGATCGATGGACTCTTCAAGTGTTCTACCTCAACACCCTTATTCACACTTTTTGAATGTACTCGGTTCCTTGACACCTACTTTCATTATTAGTGGGTTGTCTCACATTTGTTAACGGTATACCTTAATGACTGGTAATCAAATGAAGTCTCATTGTGTTCAATTTAAACTCCTCTATTCACATAATGTATACTTTCACCTTTGATGGATAGTGTAGAAGACCTCCAATTTATAGTAGAAGCATCCCATAAATGTTGTTGTATTTCATCAGACTAGTACCTGTATGACTTCAATGATCATGGAAGATTGGATTGTACTCCATTGTATACATATATCTTCGGTTGATTTTGAGACTAGACTCCATTGTGTATTGTTTGTGACTATGACAGCCTATGGCATATGTCCACTTTGTATCTCCTATTCATGGCCATGAACATCTATTAGATATATATCCACATGGATCTATAGTGTAATTCATATTGGCATCTATGTGTACAATGTCAGTATGAATTTTAATATTCTCATGAGTAACTAGTACTTCCATCTGAATCTTCATTACTCCACTTCTGGGAATTAAAATGTATTTTGGCCATCACAGATACTCCTCTAACCTCACACATTAGGGGGTATATGTTATAGGATATTTTTCCGCACTCCATGCATCGTTCTTTAATGGCCTTCCATTTCCTTCTGCAGACTTCATTTCCCCTTTTTTTTCACTCCAAAGCTAAAAATACACATTTTCATCCATGTATGTGACCTCCCAGTTATACGTCTCATGTATGTACATGATTTTATCCCTTACATCTCGCGTACATCGGGTTTGGTGCTCAAAAAAAAAATGCATTGGGTTTCCATGCCATGTCATGAGATCCATGATCCTTGACCTTCCATATACTGGAAAAACTCTGACTCGACCCTCCAATTCCATTTGGAGGATATAAATTGAGCCATATACAAGCCTTGAAGGTATTGAATACATCAGAGAGAGAAAATACACTTTGGATAAATTTCACCTCAATTGAGTCTGCATCCCTTTGTCCTTGAAAGTTTGAACTTCTTGTGTTCATCTCCTAAGCTCTTCCTATCTTGTGATGGAGAACTGCATTGACTCCTACTTTTGAGATTTCCTTTGTAGAGGATTGAAGTGGTGGAGACCCAGCTGGAGGGAATTAGTTTCTTGGTTCCAATATTTACCATTACAAAAGTTTTTCACCTATGTACTTTTGTTGATTACATTAATAGAAATACTATTTTCTCATCCAATTGATATATTGAAAATATTTGTATTTCTTTACATAGGTATATTTGTTATGTATGTTAATGGATTATGCTAATTTATATGATAAAATTGTATATCATTTCCACATTCTTGCGTATCTTGGTTGTTGAGAACAAGTTTTAGGTATAAATCTTTGGGTTTTGTGCTCAACAGTGGTCTTCTTCGGACATCTGAATGAGGAAGGATTATATCCTTCTCTTTTGAGAATTTTCATTTCTATACAATACTTGATATTAGAGTTGGTTTCTTGGTGTCGTTTCGTCTATTGTGGTTTTCCCCTAGCCATGGAGAGATTTTCCTCATAATAGTTTGGCTCTTTTATAATCAGTAGACATTGGTATTTTTCGTGGACTTACAACATTGCCCCATCCAATACCTTTATTCTTGCAATTTCCTCTTCAATCAACCAATAAATTGTTATTTCTCATGCACATTATATTTTCATTTCACACTTGTAGTAGTTGACAAACAATTTCATAGTTGTGCATACTAAAAATCAAGTTCATTTATTCAAAAAGGAAATATTGTTCCTTTCAAAATGCAATCAAACATCAAAATGAATATAATCAATGTAATGGCAGAAGTGTCCTTATACACACACTTTTATTAAATAGGAAAAGAAATTAAATAAGGGACTTTGCAAGAGTTTACACTCGAACAACACAATACTCTTGCAATGAGCTATATATAAGCTAAATGTCCTAACAAACTCGAGATATGGATCACTTATTAAATAAACAAGTGTCCATTTACAATAAATGCTATCTTAACAATCTTATAACAATACTCCTAATTTAGAGCCTAAGATACGACACCTTTCTAGAGTCATATCTTTTACAACAATATTGTATTTCTAAAAGTCTCCATTTATTAATCAAATATTCTAGATTATTAATTTAATATTCTAAATTAATAATCATTTTATTATAACTTTATAAACTATGATATTTGTATTTTGGATTATCTAACATTCCCCCCTATGATCCAAATATACATTACAATAGATACCAAGTTCATCCCTGAACTTAGTAAATTTTATTCTGCCAAGAGGTTTCGTGAAAATGTCAGAGATCTGATCTTCTGAAGGACAATAAATTGGCTTGATGACATCCTTTGCAATGAGTGATCTGATATGATGATTCTTGGTGTCCATGTGCTTTGCCTTTGAATGAAAAACTAGATTCTTGGCAAGCTTAATGGTTGACTAGCTGTCGATGAATAATGATGTAGCTTCTGCATGAGAAATTCCCAAGTCCTATAAAATCCTACGTAACCAAACAATTTCACATGTTGCTTCCCATGCTGAGATGTATTCTGCTTTTGCTGTAGAAGTAGCCACTGTAGCTTGTTTCTTACAATTCCAAGACATTGTTGTTGAACCCATATTCATTAAATAACCTGATGTTGATGCTCGATCATCAATACTTCCAGAAAATTCAGCATCTGAAAATCCACCAAGTACAAAATTTTTAGTCTTTTTGTAAAGAAGACCAAAATCTTTTGTTCCTTGGATATATCGAAGAACTCTTTTGGCTACATTCCAGTGGCTATCCCATGGTTGTTGCATAAAACGGGAAAGAATACTGACTGCATAAGATAGATCTGGGTGAGTGGTTGTCAAATAAATCAAGCTGCCAATCAACTGTCTATAACTAGTACTGTCTACCAATTCCCCCCCTTAAAATTTTGAAAGTTTCAAGTTTTGTTCCATAGGGGTAAGAGATGGTTTGCAATACTGCATGCCAAACCACTGAAGAATTTATGCTGCATACTTACTCTGAGAAATGAAAATATGATGTGGACATTGGAATACTTCAATGCCAAGATAGTAGTGAAGGAGTCCCAAATCAGTCATCTTAAAACCTGCATGTAACTCCTTTTTCACCTATTCAATATGATCATCATTGTTTCTTGTAATAAGAAAATCATTTACAAACATAATAAGAATCACCAGATAAGGACCCTGTTGACGGATATACAAAGTATCATCAGATTCACTGTGTTGAAAACGAACCTTCCTAAGATATTCATCCATTTTGGTATACCAAGCTTGAGGAGCTTGTTTTAACCCATATAAATCCTTAATTAATTTGCAGACTTTATGTTCCTGCCCTGCAATTTCAAAACCTGGTGGTTGTTGCATATATACATCTTCCTGTAAGTCACCGTTGAGAAAAGAACTTTTTACATCCATTTGATGAACTTTCCAACCTTTCTGAGTGGCCAATGAAAGTGTTAATCGGATGGTATTCCATTTAGCAGTAGGAGAAAAAGTTTCCTCATAATCAATGCCTTCCTGCTGCACAAAACCTTTAGCCACAAGTCCTTCTTTATACTTGTCAATTTCACCATGTTGGTTGTATTTAATTTTATAAACCTATTTGCATCCGATGGGTTTAACACCTGTAGGACAATCAACAAGTTTCCAAGTGTTGTTATCAATTACTAATTGTTATTCCTCAACCATAGCCTATTGCCATTCTTTTATGTTTTACTGCTTCTTTGTATGTGGAAGGTTCAGTAAAATCATTTGTTGCCAAGACAAAATTCCCTTCATTGTTGTGTGATCCCCTTGTTCCTGTTTTATTCTGCTCATCAGGCCTTACATATTTCAAAAGTTGAAATGCCCATTTTGGTAGTTGATGTTCACTGGTTTGGGGATATGAATTATCATTATTGTAAATTGGATTAATGTAAACTGATGTTCGTCGATCAGTTGAAGATTCTGGAGGTGGAGAATCATTGTCAGATGAACTACTGCTGCTAGGAGAGTCGGATGAATTGCTAGAAGACCTAGATGATGTTTTCGAAGTAACTGGACTAGATGTATCATCTTCAGTTGAAGGAAAATCAAGTTCATACCAATTATGTGAATTTGTTTTTCTTTGTCTTTGATTTCCTTTAGTTTCTAACTTTTGAAGAAGACTTTCTATTTCTTTAGCACTTTTACTTTCAGTTTCATCAAAAATTACATCCTTGCTCACAATAAATTTTCCATTGGACAAAATTCGATACCCTTTCTTCACATCAGAATACCCAATCATTGTGCATTTCAAGCTTCTTGAGTCAAGCTTAGTTCATTTTTCTTTTTGAACTAAGGCATAACATACTGATCCAAAAACTCTAATATGTTTAACTCGAGGTTTGAAACCAAACCATGCTTCATAAGGTGTGATTCCATCCAAAGAAGCAGTTGCAGATTTGTTCCTTAAGTAGATAGTTGTATGGATTTCTTCTACCCAATATGTAGAATTTAACCTTTTAAAACTTAACATGGATCTTCCCATTCCTAACAAAGTGTGATTCATTCGTTCCGCGACTCCATTTTGCTGAGGAGTGTATAAATTAGTAAGATGTCTTCTTATCCCATTTTCTGTGCAATAAGTGTTGAATTCATTAGAAGTGAATTCTCCACCATTATCTGTCATGAGTGTGCCTATCTTTTCTTTAACTTCGTTTTCAACAGGTTGTCGAACAATCTTAAATTTTTCAAATACTTCTGACTTTTGCTTCAAGAAGTAAACCCAAGTTATTCTACTGAAATCATAAACAAAGAGTAAAAAATATTTGCAACCATCGAAAGAAGTTTCTAGCGGTCCACAAACATCACTGTGAACTAGTTGCAACCACCGCTTTGCACACCATGAACTTGTTGAAACAATTTCTTGACTCTGTTTTCCATAAATGCATGCTTCACATTTTGAATTTTCCTTTTTGAAAGTGGGAAGTCCCTTAACCATCCCTTGTTTTTGCAGTTGAGAGAGACTTTCAAAGTTCATATGTCCATATCTCACATGCCACAATCTGATAGGGGAGATACATGTACTCATTGTTCCTACAAAGTTTGAATGTCCTGGAATAATTGTTCCTTTCATCCTTAACAGTTTTCCATCTTCATAACCTATCATCATTGTTTTCATATTTTGTTTGACTGAATTAATCTTAACTAAGACATCTTCCATAATCACTTGATGTCCTGCTTGTCGAATTGTGACTAAAGACAACAAATTCTTTTTGAAGGTGGGTACATACCATACATTTGAAATCATTCATTCTCCAATATCAGGTAAATAAACTTTAACTACTCCTCCTCCATAAGGAGCATGTTTGGTATTATCTGCAAGAAAAATAGAATTAAGATGGCATTCTTTAAAATTCCAAAAGAAGTCATGGCTAAAAGTCATGTGTTGAGATGCTCCTAAATCTAAAATCCAAGAATATTCATAATCACTTTGAAAATCAGTGGAAATCTGTAATGTTGAAGATGAGGTAAACACATATCCTGAATCATCATCATTTCGATCATTTGCAAATTGTGTTGTGTTTTGATGAAACTTGGATATTTTATCAATGGAAGTTCGAC
>ML846504.1:20842-35606 GCA_009831015.1 Picea engelmannii
TTTAATTGAAGATCAACTATCTAAATTAATAATCATTTAGAAATGTATTCATGACATCTATGTGTTCATGCATTATTACAAGGATTTCAATCATCCTTGGCTATCAGATGTTCACACATCCATCATGCTAGTTCTTCTCCCTGAATCATACCCTACTTGGGTATCAATGGCATACAACATCCATTCATATCACATGCGTGCCATAAAAACATAGGCTATTTAGAAGGGATTATTACCCAAACCCCTTTCACCTCTCATGCCACATGGGCATGAAATATTTATACATGTTCTGGTTGTCAGCACTATCTTTGATGTTACCTCTTCAGTGGTGCTCCCTAGGGACTTCTAAAACTCCTTTCACGGTTTTCTTTTTTTTAGCAGCCTTCTTGTGTTCAATTCTGTCTGAGGTTGTTCACTATTGGCAGTTGTTCTTCCTTAACAGTTCCAATCTTTTCTACGCATAACATACATCACCACATTCACATTTTTAATTAAATGTCATGTAAAATAAAATGCATGTACCATAGCATTTATTTCAGTAAACAAATTTCATATATTCCTTAGCATATCTATATGCGCTCCATCACATTGTTCCTGATGTTTTCATGAGTGCAACCACAATCAAATTTCAGTTGCATTTCTCAACATTCTCATGCCAAAATATCTACATTCATCATCATATCCTTTTATGATTCTAGAGAAACATAATAGAGAACGAGAAAGGAGTTAAGGGTTTCTCCCATCATGAAAATTTCAGCCTAGATGAATTAATTTTAAGGCCCGATTTCCTTCACACACTATATCTTAACCAAGATCATTAATTTAAACACATTTATTATTGTATCTTTTAGTTACTAGTTGTACTTATTTTTCATAGTTGTCCTTTTTAAGCATACAAATTTGTCTTAATGTTCAGAGTTTCATAGTGAGAGAAGTATTAATCACTTTCTCCTTATTTGCTTTTATAATTTATCCCTCATAGGATGTATTTTTTCTATCTCTTGATCAATCTTAGTCATGTTCAACTTGACCTTCTTGGATGGTTCAACATGCTACATCAATAAGTTTCTTGTTCACAATGAATTGTGACCTTGTGCACTCCACAAATTCCCCAACTAGAGATCAGTCCTCCTTCATCTGCATTTATCAGTACTCATGCATGATATTTTAAAATGTAATCCATAATTATTATATAAATAGGTTTTTCATCCCGTTGTCCAATTCTCATCAGTCATCATATATTTGTTCTCCTAGCAAATTTCTTTACACAATTTCCCAACATGAACCTCTTCAACATGAAAATATCTTGTTTCATATCCAAACAATCTTACTTGACCTCAATTATTGAGTTATCCTAAGATTTTTCATCCCATATTCTTACCTAATATTCCATGAGGAATTATCAGCATGCACATTTATTATCCATTTAGATTGTTCACTCACACATGCACGTTTATTCCATCAATTTGCATTCATTGTACTTTAATCGCATGCCTTAGCACGCGGTGCGGTTGTCCACCATAGGAAAACTTTATTGTTTTGTTTCCTTATCTATTGGAAATTAATTGGTTCATAATTTTCCACAACCATTCATATACAGTCTCTAAAATCATAATCATGTTTCATTTTATAATGGAAATAGAGAATCCCTTCTCATTCACCTTTCCATCATTGTATACTATATTTTCCTAAGGAAAAATGGAAACACATCCCCTCAAGATATTATTTAAGAAAGACAAATAAGACCCTTCCATTATAGGGTCAACCATGCATTCATTGCATTATTTAGATCTGGGAAGTACAAATCTTGCCTCACATTTCACTTATTCTGACATTCATATCATACCTTTAAGCATGTATATGTACATTTACATATATGTAGGTGCATCACTTGCACCTTTTTACCACGTTCATCCCTATTTATTGGGTCTTATTATCATTCATATTTAAAGAGAATTTACAACCACCCTCATGGCTAGTCTCACAAACCTATTCATTTCTTCCTTTATACTAGGCAACATTATAATGCATTCCATTCATGCACTGAAGAATCAATTTACATCTATGGATGTTCACCATGCAAGTTAACTATTGCACCTTTTTCCATGTCATTCTTACACATGGGAATTTCAAAATTCCATATCCTTCCTCCTAGAGGTCTTACATCCATTATTATGACAAGTCTCATAGGAATACTCAACACCATGTTTCCCTCTCTGTTGAGAGTTTATAGTCATTCACATGATATTCACATAGAAAGTCTCGCAAACATATTCATAAATATTTTTCCATTCTCATATGACAACAATCAACAAGATAACTCTCTTTCCTAAAATGATATAGAAGTATGCAACGACCCATAAATGCAATCCATCCAATTTCAATAGTTCCTCAGGCAACATGAAAACATATCAAGCTTCTCTTCATGCCTCAGACCATTCTTGGTCAACAAACCTTTTTATCAAGGGATTCATTTTTCCAAATTCCCTCTCACTACAACTTAAGAAAACCAAGACATATTCTTAGGGCTACCATCCACCTCTAGATGTTAGTTTGACCCATTGGTCATCTAGAAATTTTCCATCACTTGATTTACTCCATTTAGAATCAATAATTAATTAACCCTTCTACTTTATTCTCATAGGGTAATATGTAGTCAATATCATCATCATTTTAATTAAGTTTTTATACCCATATCATCATTAACCATATGATCCATGTCATCACCATATTTTACATCCAATAACAAACTATAATAATCCTATATGCATGTTATACCCATTCTCAATCTTTGCAATATGAACTATGGAATATCCTCGTACCCCGAGTATTTTAACCATGCTTACAATGAAGATGTATTCCAACTGTCTTCCATCTGTATTTGCATGAAAATACATTTCCTTAGATTAATAGGTATACACATTCTCTTATTATATCCATGAGCATCATAAACTTGTTTATGTGTTCATATCTCTTTACCTTTCCTGGGATGTCTAGCATGAGTCCACATGACTCATTTTTATTGCTTAATTGGGTTATTCTCCAACAACCATTTTATTCATTCACTATAGGTCAAATAAAATTGGCCTTACACATTTTCCATCAGTCCTATGATTGCGAGGGATCATACACATATACATGGTTTAATATTTTGTTAAAGATGTAATTATTACAGCTACATATTCTATCAATCCATACCAATTTCCTTTAATTACAATGAATTTTCCATAAGGGTATTAACCATTATATCATCATCCATATTTAATTACAATATACTTTACCTTCCCTGGCAGATAGACATTATTATACTTATCAAAACAACCCAAATCATGTCCCTTATCTGGACTATGGCAACTTCATAGAAGGATTTATGCCACCTCTTCCATTTTCATTCAAGTTTTACCAATAATGTCTATCGACACATTCCCACTAATGTAAGAGTAGTCATCAATTTGTCAAAGGGACAATACAATTTCCCCTATTGTAATTCAGCCATAGTTTCCACGGCGATATTCCAAAATATTTTCCTGCATCCTCAAGGGACTCGTTCAGATAAAGAAAAATCCTTTAAAGGTAGAAACATATTTCAACAAGTATTCTAAATTTTGATATACCAGTCCTTTGACTAATCTATGGCCCATTCAGGCCTAGTTTTTTATCCTTCTCTGACACCACTTTGTAACAAACTCAACTCCCTAAGTACCTTTTTAAGGGATGGGGTACTAAATGTTCGCTTCTCTTAACAACCTTAAATCTTATCTATCATAGATCCATCCTCCTTTTCTCATCATGAGCTATCCAAGGTCAGTAATTTCACTCAAAAATGAGCTCTGGAACGAAATCTATGACCTTCCATAGTTCTTGGGTTTACATATGCAACATCTCTCTTGTTGCCACATGGCATCTATGTGAAGTGTCATTGTCCATGCCAACTAACGTGGAAACACCCTGGTCCTGATATGACACTAGCCTAACCTTCCATGGTGGAACTTCAGTCCACACAGGCCTACAACCATCATGGCTCAGACCTTCTTTCAATGCACTCTCATGGGTGGAAGACTCGTGGACTCACAAATGCATGATTCTTCCTTTCATAAGTCCATCTAAAGAGTCTCATAACTTATCCACTTTTCAATCTATGTGGAATCACACATTCACATACTCATGAATGCATAATCATTCCCTTCATAAGTCCATCCAAAGAGTCTCTACACTTAGCCACTTTCCCATCTACGTAGACTCGTGGATGTACAATTTTTTACCTGTTCTAAATAAGTTCATCTGAAATCCTCAACACTTAGTCATTTTTCCATGTGCATGGGATCAAGGACTCACAAATGCATGATTCTTCCTTTTATAAGTTTGTTTGAAGAGTCTCAACACTTAGCCACTTTTCCATCTACGTGGACTTATTGACATACAATTATATACCTCCTCTTCATAAGTTCATCTGAAATCCTCAACACTTGGTCATTTTTCCATCTACGTGGGCTCATGGGCTCGTAGACGTAAAATTATTTACCTTTCCTCCATAATTCCATCCGAGAAGTATCAACACTTAGATTATTTCATGATTTTTTGGGTTTCACAGGTTGGGGGACTCATAGACTCGCAGACTCATCCAAGTCCCTTCCTCTCTTCTAACACTCCACACTTAGATTATTTTGTGAATTGGTTGGGTTTATGGGTTGGTGGACTTGTGCATCCATTCATCTCACCTTTCCAACCCTTAAACTAAACAGGGACCCACTCCCTATTACCTCAACCAATTATAGGCCTCCACGTAGCTTCCTCATATACATAGGCTTGTGACATTAGGATAATGTCAGCATTATTTCATCCCTCCTCTCGTAAATGTATAAGATATTACAAGTAAATCAATGTCTGAGATCACATCCCAAATGTACTTTGATCAATGATTGAGATATTTCAAAATTTTGGTCTGACATCCAAGGCTAAAATGGAGGTCTAAGATGTAGTTCATCCAAGGGCCTACACTGTGGTCCACCAACCAAATACTTGTTGCCATTCATAGGATGAAACCTATCAACTTCTAGACACATTTGCATTCAAGGTCAACATGGTACATCATGCTGACATTACCTCTCCCATAAATATCAGTTAAACGAGACCACAATGATCTATGACATAGGTTAATTATGGGTTAATCCCTGATTAACAGTCCATATTAACTTGGGTACATTTTCTACAAGAATGGTAACCTGCTCCAATACAAGTTTCAGATCTATTCACTGCACCGATCCAACGACTATGATAGCTTCAAGCTCAAAACATGGTTTTTCATCCGATTCAAGACTTAGACAATCCAAGGTTTTTTCTTTGGGATATTTCCCTTACATTCAACTATTAACTTATAATCCTAGTTTCCATTCACAGATTTCCCATCACGACGATATATATATATATATATATATATATATATATATATATATATATATCACGTACGAATCATAAAATTAAGTTCATTCTTTTTATCTTAGAACATTATAGAACACTTGTATTCAGTTGTGCAGGCATGCACCATTCTTGCCATCCTACCATCACTTAAACATAGGAGTTTGAAAATATAATAAGCATCATCACTATAAATCAAGTATGTATATGTATAGTGCAAGTACAAGCATTCAATCATGAATTTCAATTCAATTACATAGAAGCTATGAAATACTTATCTATTACAGTTGATAGTCGACCAACTGACTGTGGGTATTCACCTTTCCACCCAACCGTAGGCTCATATAAATTCAATATTATCATTTTGGCCACCCCCATGCCAAGCCATGATACCACTAGGGAATCTCTCTCAGGTTCTCAGCAAGATTTGAAGGTCACTCTCCTTCACTCTACTCTTGGTAGATATTTTCTCTTACATTCACCTAGCTCGGGCCTCTTCCAGTGTTATGAAATGCCTTCCTAGCATTAATCTCACAACCCCCTTAGCTTAGGTCAAGTTTCAGGTATTCTATGCTCCATCTCGGAACCCTTCTATAGGTTCTTTGATCCTTCTATTGCATGCACCCATGCATTCTTTCAGCAGCTATATTCCTAAGAGGCCCAAACTCTCCTCTATTTCTCCCTCTGTGCATATCCAGGAAGCACTCCTCTCTCCATGTGATTTTTATTACACACATGACCTAGGCATGCTCTCAACCTGTCCTTCTATTTATTTTTTGAGAAGGCAACTCATGGGTCAATCCTTGGGACCTGTGGTGATATTTCCTATTGTCCTCTAGATGACCGCTTCTTGTCCCTTTTGACAACCCTCCATACTTCCATTCATTGGGGTGGTTGGTTTTTCAACTACCAACCCCTCCTCATTAACTGACATGTCTTGTTATCTAGGCTAAGGGAAAATAATCTTAATGCTTCCAATGAATATTTCTGCAAGGTGTCTTGGGGTATTTTAAATTAATAGAACCTCCTCTCATTCCTCTAGTGATATCATGGATATTAATCTAAGGCTTCACCCATCAGTAAATTGTCGACGTTTACAATTAAACAATAATACATTTACAATATTTGCAATCCATTCCATGGAAATAATAAATTATGATTAATTACAAGCTGGGGGAAACATGGTTGTTACACGTAGGCATTAAGTCATATTGACTTAGTGTTGTCACAACTACCTATGAACATGTTATACAAATTATATTAAAGTGTAACATGGGAAATTCATTTGCACACGGATTTGACTATGATGAAGTTGGATAAAGTGAGTGAGGACAATGCAACACTACACATCGAATATAGTAGACTAGTTAAAGAGAGGGATGAGGCTAAATAGAGAGCATGAAGGTTGAAAAATGCAATGCAGGAAGTATGCAACAATTTCCCATATATAACAATGGAAGTAGATACTCCATTGGAAGAGCAAGTGACGAAGATAAACTTGAAGATATTAAGCTATTTCATGCAAATATTATTGACTTGGAAGCACACACAACACTAAGTACTCGACATGAAGAAAGAGAGAAAAGGGAGAAGATAGTTGCAATGACAATGGAAAGAATTAGGAGTTTGGATGAATAATGTGCGAAGTTGTATGGAGAAAGAACACAAGTATGGACTCAATTGTTGGATAATACTATGATACAAGCGTTGGAACAAAGGATACAGACTATGCATGAGAAGGCACAAAAGATCAAATATACAATGAACACTCTACCACCGAAAGAGAGGATGACTACAATCATTAAGAATAGGAAGTTGAACCAAGAGATAAACCAAATCAGAGTAGAGAAACATAATCTTATGCAGAAGATGGATCCACTACAGGACCAATCCTTCATAGTGACAAAATAAATTGTGGTAGCGCAGGGCATATAGAAGCAAGCAATGTAACATAGTCCAAAGAAGTTGAAAAACCCTATTAATGTGAAGACGATAGACAAAATTTTGGCACAAGAAGTGCAAGCAAAGGATACTTTTGAGAAGCTCATTGTGACACTGAAGGGAGCACAAAAGCATAACTGAGTAGCTCAGGATGAGCCACAGGTGATTTTTGGGGGCCTATTGGGACAAGAATTTTGGGACATGTTTTGAAAACTATGTAGGAGCATGCACAGAAGAAGGAAGACAATTATCGAATTTTAAATATCGGTGCGTGCAAAGGAAGGAATCCAATTAAAATTCATTAGGAATGTTGGTCCATGATAATAGGATAATCCCTAATGTAAATTTATAATATATACAGGTTTTGGGTAGTAGATAGTTTTGAACAGAGAAGAATATGTGAGCATGTAAGAAAATCTAAGTGTGCACTATATGCATGAATAGAAAGGGCATTTTTAGGTATAACTAAGATATCATGTATGAGTGTAGTGCACATATTTTGTAAGGGATGATTCTAAATAATAATATAATAATCCAACCGTTGTGGATGTATGCCATCTTGGGTGAACCACACTACATATGGTGTCTCTATGTTTTTAATACCCTTGATTTGAACCCCAATTGTACATATAAATGTAAATTAACATGTAGACTAGTGAGTCATGGGTACTGATTGTAAATGTAAATGTAATTATACACATAAGTTGGTGACTCGATGGTACAAGGTCTTTGGTTCAATTTTTCGCTCACTGAGTCAATTTGTGGGATTTTCATACCAAAGAAGTGTGCACATTTTATAATGTATCACACAATGTGTAAGTGTGTGAGGATTGCACACTAAAGGAAGGGTGAACACCATCTTTCGTTTTGTGTACAACATGGATGATTTTAAGGATGGAAATTTATTTTAAAATGTAGAAACCTTAGCGAATCTTACTAATACTTCATATGTAAACTATAAATGATTGACGATTTTTTTGTAAAAATATTCAAATTTCTAAGTATTTAATATATTTTTTTATTAAATTTTGGCGATTTTTAAGGTAAAATAATTTTATCCTATAGAATTTGGGCGAATCATTTTTAAAATAGAGAATCTTGTTTTTGGAAAATCCATGGAAAATTATCCCATGAGCGAAATTTAGCCCTTAAAATAATCCATGGTGTATAATGGAGTAAGTAAGCGGCTTTGGGGATAGCGTTCCTTTGTGTATATGTTTTTTGAGGCTAGAGTTCATCTGTGTTTATTAGGCTGGAGATCTAGATGTTAAATGGCTAGGAAACCATAATTGTAATATGTATTCACATGCAAATATTAATGAAAACAAATAACTCATGTCGACCAACCATGTAAAAGAGTATGGGGGGGTAAACTCCACTAGATAGGGAAAGGGAGCTAAAATTTAAGGATAAGGGAATAAGATAGAGGGGACTAAGCTCAAGGAATTACATTAATATTCCTCAAATTATAAAGTATGGATAATTATTTTATTCTAACTTCTAAGGATGGGGATAAGTGGGCCCAAGGTAGTTATCAACATGACAAGTGTGAAGTTGGGAACATGCATACATATAGTTTGTACTTCATTCATTTTCCTATCATGTTATCATCATTACTTCACTCACTCATCTTTCATAGGTACCCTGTTGTTATTGTACATGTACCCTGGTTAGCTTTGGAGTTGGATTGAAGACGCAAGTTGTCAAGACCGTAGGATATTGAAGAGGTGGGTTGTCAGGCCTGTGAGAATTCTCTTTAGGTGAAATAATTGTTGGGAATTGATTTCTGAAGGTGTCAAACTACATCTACAGGGCTCTGAGACTTCTTGTCTAGCTTGTTGTTGAAGCCCATGAAAGAAAGTGGGGAAGCCAATGGATTGTTGAGAAAAGAAGGGGCACACTTCTTGGGGTGGGACAGGCATGTGGGACTGTAGCTTGATAGTTTGAGTTAGCACATGTGACTAACTTTACTTCTTTCTGAGATACCTAGCCTAGTTAGGAATCCTTTACCCAGGTGGTGTTTTTCCCCAACTCGGGGGTGATCCACTACTGAGAGTATGTACAGTGCGGTCTAAGGATGAAAGCAACCTGGAAGGTCTACACATAGTTGGTTTTCTGTTAATCAAAGATAAGTGTCAATTGTGTGTTAATTCATGTGTTGTGTTAATATTTATGCATTTGCTTTTATGGTTTTTTCCTTTGTAGGTTGCATGCACATTTTTGTTATTATTTTGTATTAATCTATGCATCTTGATACTATTTTTGTGATTTGAATTAGTATCAGAGTTCAAATTTTTAAGTGGCATATCCTAGTTGGTGATTGGGAATTGATGCAAGAGAATCACTATCAAATCAAGAAAAGCGGATGTGGAAGAGAATTCGACACATCAACGCTTTGAAAGAGCCAAACTGAGTCTTAACCCGCTTGGTAGTTGTGTAGAGATCTTTTTGAATCTCTCGTTAATTAATTAGCAGTATGTAAAGTCAGGCCACCATTTTTAACTGATGGATCATTATAAATCTTTACACGACTGTAATATATTACAGGTGTAGGATATTATCCCCCATTAGTCTTTAGGTTTCATTAATTAAGATGAGTAGGTAACCACTAGAGTGATAGGTGATATATTTTAGATAGGAGGAAGAAGAGAGAGGAAGCTCTGGGTCCTTAGGAAAGTTTTCATTGTAATGACTGTAAGAGATAGCAGTGTAATCAGGTGTTTTTTTTTTGAAATGAATAGAACAGAGGAAAATTCATCCAATTGTACAATGTTGATACTCTTTTACATTTTTACCATTGTTATGAATTTTGTGAATGTATGAAGTTCATGGTGAATGAATAATTGAATCAGTTTCAAGTGTTTCTCTTATGTAAGTTATGAAAGTAGTGCGTGTGTGGGGGATTATTCCAACTCAGAGCTCAGAAGAGATAGCATGGAACTTTTGTATGTAGAGTGTGCATATTAAGCGCAAGGAGTGTGCATAGAAAATAAATTTTTCTAAGTTCAAAATCTCATGAGCTTGAGCGCAAGCATGCGCCAGGGTGAAGTCAAAATTGATTGACAAAGCTCAGAAAGGAAAACACCATTGAAGACCTTCAAAACATTTGAAAACTTTCAAGTTAGGAAAGAATTCAAGCTTAGAAGGATTGATGCCAAGTTATTTGGCAAGGAGTTATTGAGAACTTAGACAGATGGTAGAAATCCTTGGAGGGAGAAGTGTTGATAGTCATGCACTGTTAGATCCATAAAAGTTGCGAGGAGGATAAGGGAGAGAGATATTCAACACTCAAAAGTTTAGGAGAGATAGGATTTGTCGATCTAAGGGAATATCGAACCGTTGGTTCTTTTCATTGGAAATTTGAACTTCGAGGAAAGGGAGGAGAGCTATTTTGCGATTTTGTGAAATACGAAGTCCTGTAGCACTTGGAAGTTGGGCCCTAGGTCATAGAGAAGGGTCACATTAATGGAGGTTAATAAAATGAGATAGCGCTCACTATATTCCTAGTTCAGAGTTCAAGATTCGGGAGAGTCAAGGTTGGCTCACATACAAATCTCGGACATACAAAGTCATGAAGCGCCTTTTGGTTAAGTGCGTGGTCAGAGCTAGTGGTCACATGGAGAAGGCTTGCACCCAGTGTTAATTTTCTTAGGAGGAGTTTCATAAAGACCTGTGGATTATTTCTCAGAGGTTCCAGTAGGAAATTGAAGAGTTTTTCAAGCTCATTATTGTGAACGATCCTAGACTGGGAGGTCAGACAATCCTTAGAGAAAAGGGGGGTCTGAACCAAGTGGTATCAGACCCTGAAAACAAATTGCAGTTGTATTCTATATGTTAGGAGAAGTTGAAATAATGCCACCAAGGATATGCATAGATCCACCTATAATAAACCATGTTGTAGGAAGGGAAGTTAGAGAACTTCGCACAAGGCTGGAAGCGATGGAAGAAATACAAAGGAGAACATATGTCACTGGAGACGGCAGTGATGCAGAGAGTGAAGAAATAGAATTTGAATAAGCTACAGGGGAAGATGTAGGTGATGAATGCTTCTTGAAAGATGTTATGAAGTTGGGAGTTAGAGTGAAGATGGACGTCCCAATGTATGAAGGTAACTTGGATGCCAAAGAGATATTGGACTGGATAAGGTTCATGGACAAGTATTTTGACTATGAAGATGTTGATGAAGGAAGGAAGGTGAGACATGTTGTCACCATATTAAAGGGATAGAAAACACTGTGATGGGATGAACTGCAGGCAAAGAGAAGGAGAAAAGGAAAACAAAAGATAAAGAACTAGGATAGAATGGTGGCCAAACTGAAGGCTAAATTCATACCTAAGGATTACCAGTAAATTTGTTCATAAATTTGTAGAACCTGAGATAGAGGGGTATGACAGTGAAAGAGTACATAGAAGAATTTTATAGCCTAAATATTTGGACTGGACAAAGGGAGAAGGATGATGAAAAAGTTATCATGTATATAAATGGATTTAGGTATGAAATTTAGGATGAGATTAGCATGATGATCGTAAGGACAGTGGAATATGATTATCATATTGCATTGAAGGCATAAGAAAATTTGGCCAAGAACTAGAGTCAACGAAACAGAAGTAGAGGCTTAAATAGAGGTAAGGGGATTGTCTATGATAAGGCACCAAAAAATAAGGACGAGAATGAGAAATTATATGGTCACCTTGAAAGGGGAGGAAATTCCAAAAGAATATCGTTCGGTGGGAGAAATTATTTTCCTTGAGGAAGAGGAAGAGGTAGAGGAGGTGGTGTTAAATGTTATGCCTATGGAAAGACAGGACACATGTCTTGGGAATACCTCGAGAGGAAGAAAGAAAGAGGAGGATAAGCACACATTTGTGAAGCTTAGAATAATGTGGAAGCAGAAGCAGTAGAAGGAGGACAGAACCTTATGATGAGGAAAGTTCTTCTAAATATAGAGAAAGAAATAGAAGACTCAGTTCAGTGAATGAGATTGTTCAGGACTGTTTTTAAAACAAAGGATAAAGTTTGCAAGATGATTATAGACAGTGGGAGCACTGATAATTTAGTATCTACAAAAATGGTGGAGAAGTTGTAGTTGGAGACAACTGCACACCCAAGTCCATATAAAGTATCGTGGTTGCAAAAAGGACATCAAGTAGTGGTAAGTCAACAATGAAAAGTTGAATTTAAAATATGAGGCTATAAAGATGAGATTCTCTGTGATGTAATTCCCATGGATGTTTGTCATATTTTGTTGGGGATACCATGGCAGTTTGATAGGAATGTCATTCATGATGGGAGGAAGAATACTTATACTCTAGAAAAAAATGGTAGAACCCACATATTATTTCCAATATAAGAGAAGAAAGAAAAGGAAAAAGTCATCACAAGAATACTTCTCATGAGTGGGAAGGAACTCTTGAAGGAAATCAAGAGATATCAAGAAATGAAATTTGTTGTAGTGAGGAAGCCGGGATTTATCCTTACCAATACTTCCATGAATTATTTACCTAAGGAAATCCAAGAATTGTTTGAGAATTTTGATGACATAGTAGTGGATGAGTTGTCTCACTCATTACCACCCATTAGGAGTATCAGCCACCATATCGACTTGATTCTAGGAGCCAATTTACCAAATAAAGCAGTGTATAGGTTGACACCTTGAGAGAATGAAGAGCTTAAGAATAAAGTTCAGGAGTTGTTGGATAAAGGTTTAGTCAAGGAAAGTCTAAGCCCATGTGCAATGCCAACTGTATTAAGTCCAAAGAAGGATGGAGGATGGAGAATGTGTACAGATTCCAGAGCCATCAATAACATTACTATAAGGTATAGGTTCCCTTTACCCATAATGGATGATTTGATGGATTGTTTGAGTGGATCAAGCTATTTTTCAAAAATAGACTTGAAGAGTGGATATTATCAGATAAGAATGAGAGAGGGAGATGAATGGAAGACTACATTCAATACAAATGAAGGTTTGTTTGAATGGCTAGTCATGCCATTTGGATTGACAAATGCTCCAAGAACATTTATGAGGTTGATGAATGAGGTACTGAAAGACTTCATAGGTAAATTTGTCATTGTATATCTAGATGATATATTAGTTTTCAGCAAAACAAAGGAAGAACATTTAAATCATTTGACATTAGTGATGAGGAGGTTGCAGCAAGAAAAGTTGTTAATAAACTTGAAGAAAAGTTATTTTATGAAGATAGAACTCATATATTTGGGTTTTGTGATTTCTTCAAATGAATTGAAGATGGATCCAGAGAAGGTGAGAGCAATAAAAGAATGGTCATCACCAAGGAGAATATTTGAGGTGAGAAGTTTCCATGAGTTAGCAAGTTTTTATAGAAAGTTTATCAGAAATTTTAGTGGTATATGTGCACCCATAATGGACACTGTGAAAAAGAAACACGGTATTTTAATTGGACAGAGGAGGCTAAGAAAGGCTTCAGAGTGTTGAAAAAGAAGATAACAGAACAACCAATTATGGTTTTACTAGATTTTGGAAAAAAAATTCAAGTGAGATGTGATGCAAGTGGAAGAGCTATTGGAGCCATTTTGAGTCAGAATAATAGGCCAGTTGTTTATTTTAGTGAAAATTTGAATGATGATAAGGAGAAATATTCTACGTATGACAAGGATTTTTATGCAGTGATTCAATATTTGAAGAAAGGGAGACATTATTTAATTCCAAAAGAGTTTGTCTTGTATAGTGATAATCAAGCTTTGCAATTTATTACTAGGCAAGAGAAGTTGAATAAGAGGCATGCTAAGTGGGTAAAATTCATGCAAAATTTTAATTTTGTCATTAGACATATTTCTGGAAGTGCTAATAAATTTGTAGATGCTTTGAGCAGGAGGAGTTTGGTTATACAGGAATTCCAAGTGAAGACCTTAGGGTTTGAGCACCTTAAGGAAATGTATTAGGAAGATCCATATTTTAAGGAGGTTTATGAAGCATATGAAAATCCTTTGTTGAGGGATTATAAATCATGGGAAGAATATTTGATCTAGGATGGATTATTGTTTAAAGGAAGTCAATTGTGTATACCAAGATGCTCAATGAGAGATAATTTGTTGAAAGAAAAACATAGTGGAGGTCTAGCCGGACATTTCGGTCATGAAAAAACATTTGCACAACTAAATAATTTGTATTATTGGCTAGGTATGAGGGCAGTGTGAAGAAATTTGTAGACCGATGTAAGATTTGTCAACATGAAAAAGGGAAGAGACAAAATATTGGGTTGTATCAGCCATTGCCTATTCCAGAAAGGCCTTGGGATGCAATTAGTATGGATTTTGTAGTGGGATTACCTAGAACCCAGAAAGGAAGTGATTCCCTATTTGTTGTGGTCGATAGATTTTCTAAAATGGAACATTTCATACCATGCCAGAAAACAAATGATGCTA
>ML846505.1:0-16734 GCA_009831015.1 Picea engelmannii
AACAAAGCCTATTCTCCCAAGGGAAAATTTGATCCTCCCCACAATTCTTCTAGCTCGAGCTCATCCTCACCCACTGCTACTGTTCAAGTTCCTAAGGTTCTTTACATTCAAGGAACAACTTCCCCTCTCCCCTCTTCCAAGTATAACATCTTGAATCAATTGGCCAACATCAAAGAAGATACAACCCTTTTGGACATGGTTGTCGTCCCTGAACAACAGATGCATCTGAAACAATTCATGGAAGGAAAAGCTTCCATTGTAGACAATCTTTCTGAAGAGTTAAACGAAGAGGATTCGTCTATAAATAAAGTAGGTGTACATAACTTTAGATACCCTATAAAAAAATCCCCCTTTTTACATTTCTGTAAAGATTATGGATAAGATCACCCATTGGTGCCTCATTGATGGAGGTTCGGGCCCAAGTCTGATGTCAAAGATTATTATGGAAGAGATAGGCGTGTCTTTTACAAATGAAAATGCTAGAAGCATGCTCTCTTATAATAGCCTACAACAAACAACCATAGGTGAGATTAAATATGTAACCTTAGTTTTGTGCGCACACCCTGAAATAAGGACAACCCTTAGTATTCAGGTAATCGATATGTCAGTAAGAAATTACTCAATCATATTGGGAAGAGATTGGTAAGACTTAACAGATGGATACCTATGACTCGACGGAACACATTTATCCATTCCTCGGAATGGTAAAAACATTATAGTCCTTAGAGAGGGAAGGATATCACCTTACATAGAGAGTGTCCCACAACCTAATGTAAACTATATCGAAGAGGACCTAGGAGTGTATTCCATATTTGCTGAGGAGGATAACATTCCCTTGGAACATATCGATTTAGATGATGGTATGTGGCACATCCACTTTGACGGTTCATTCTCTAATGAAGGTAACAGAGATGTCACTATCTTTATTTCTCCTGTAGGAAAAATCCATAACTTTTGTTATAGGTTGGAGTTTTCTTGCACAAAAAATGTCACCAAATTCGAAGCTTTGTTATTGGGCATTGAGAATGCCTATAATCTTCATTGTGGTCACCTTTCAGTTTTTGGGGATTCTGAGCTTGTTGTGAATATTGTACGCAAAATTTACTCTCCTAGCAACAAGTTGATGAAACGATACACCCAAAATGTTTGGGCACTTATCTTGAACCTTTTATCTTTCAACATCACTCATGTTAATAGGGAGTTAAACTCAATGGCCGATCGGTTAGATGTTTTTGATGCCTCTCCTAATTGGAAACTTCTGCCACACAGACCTGATTGTACCTTTCAATCTCTACATCGTCCACATATCCCCAAAAATATAGAATCTTGGCAGCTCTTCTCTAATGATGAGAGCATTTGTGCTTTCATTCAAAATGAAACTTTTAAGCCTAAAGAAAGTATATCCATAGAAGATAACAAGATTCCTAAAGGCTTGACTCCTCTAAAGAGTTCATTTTCTTCGAGTGATGTAGGAAAAAAGGAGAAACAGAAAGAAGAGGAGTCGAAAAGGAAGGTGGGTGAAACCATCTCCTTGAACATTGGGACACCCGAGGCTCCAAAGAATGTTAAAATAGGTGTCCAATATTCTGATAAAGAAGAAATGAAGTTGGCCAAGCTACTTGGTGGATTTCAATATGTTTTTGCTTGGTCTTATGAGGATCTTCATGGTTTTGATCCTAGTATTATACAACATGCTATCCCCATCAAGGAAGGCATGAAATCAGTTAAGAAGAAACTAATACCTATTAAATCTACTTTTAAAGAAACTTTTCATAGGGAGTTGGAAGATCATTTTTCCAATCTACCCTGAATGGGTTTCCAATTGGGTACCTGTTTCAAAGACCACTTATCATATTAGAACTTGCATTAATTTTCACACTTTCAGTCAGGCTATTATGAGAAATCATTTTCCTCCTCTTAATATGGAAATGATTCTGCAACAGGTTTTAAGGTCACAAATGAGGCCCTTACATGATAATTTTTTGGGTTACAGTAAAATCAAGGGAAAAGGGGTAGATGCTCACAAAACCACTCTTATAAAAAATTGGGGTACCATGACTTATAAATTCCTTCTTTCTGGCTTACATGAAGCAAGTACCGCTTTTAAAAGACCTATATAGACAACTCTTGACGAATTGATTGGTATCCATAGATATCTTGATGATTTGATTGTACACATTAAAGGGATGATTATTACCTCAGAGTTCCAAGTGTTATTTCTGGGTCCATTTGAAATTCCTTTTTTCTTGGATACTAACTCTTGTGTTTTAAAGGATTTATAGGAGAAATTGTTTTCCTACAGTACTAATTGTTCTCACTTGAAACATTACGTGGGACCAACGTGAAAAATGATAACGTTGTTTGGATTTTATGTATACTAGTAACTTAGCTATGCTTTCAATATTTCACTATTTTCTTTTCTACTTTATAGTAGTTGACTTCATATCTCTGTTTTTAAACATTTCTTGTTGTTTTTTCATTTCTTTCATTTAATTGTTGTTGTTTTTATTTTTGCAATTTTATTTCTGTCATGATTTTGTTGCTTACCATCTTTTAGTTAATTTGGTCAAAATAAGACGTTGGATCAGTTTTGCCACAGTGTCACTCCTATAGGATATTGTTGGTCAATAACAATCAATCTTACATAGTTGTCATGATGTTTCCCTGATGCACACTTGAATTTGTTATATGCTTTCATTGTTGTCTTATAAAGAAATTGGTTATCTCCACTTCTTTTTGCCATTTCTTCATCCATTTGAGATTTAAAAGAGAAAATCTGTAAATTTTCTCCTTGAAGTAAAAATCATATTTTGGTTGAATGATTATGCATACAGGGATAAACCCCCTCATACTTAACACTTTTCATGAGTTATTCCCAAATTCTCGATCATTTTTCCATTAAATATGCTCACTTCCCCCTGTTGCATAATCTTCCTGGTTATATCTTCTTAACTTACTGTTCTTGGTCTGCGAAACCATGAGTTCTGAGTTCTAAATCTGTTGAAAACAAATTTCCCTGTGGAGTCGCCAGTTTGTTGACGATTAAAATCGCAACGAGGATTTTACCCGCAAAGTATTGCTAAATCCTATTATTATAAGCTAACAAGATATATAATACTAGTAGGTGGGACCCCCTTGTAGATTGGGAGATCAGATCTGGTTCTTATTTCATGTTTATGTTGTTGTTCGACACTGCTTACTTGGTTCTACATGATTGATGAAATCTTAGTTTTATTAGCAATGGATAAGGCCTGTTATGTGATGGTTCTAATTGTGACAAATGAATGATGGGTAAGGCATGTTATGTTTTGTTTATGTTGCTCTAAGCTCTAAATTCATGATTACGATGACCTATGATTATCCATTGTTACCCTTGTTATTTGTTACTAGATTCATTACTGTGACACCTACACAAGAGACATGTTAAGTAACAACACATAAGAGCAGTTGAAAAGAGATAAAAAGCAATATGAATAAAATCCAAAAGAAAATAAACTATGCTACTATGCTATGCGATGTTGCACTATGCATTTTGAAGTATAAATGGATTGTTGTTAGTCCTAGATAATAGGGTTAGTGGTTATATTATTTATTGGATTATATGGAAAAACATGTGATGTGTGCTATGGTGAGGTTGGCAGTGGTTAATGTGGCATAGGGTGGTGCTTTTGGCAAGTAGTGGATGTTGGTTTCGATGCATGGTTTAATTGAATGAATGGATTAGTGGGCTGAAGTGTACTAAGAAATTGAATGACTGGAGGTTGGAGGTGACATGCATTTACTGCACGTCACTCCATACCCCTCCCACTGGCCATCACCCTGGCTTGGGTATTTTCAATTGTGTTCATTATGTTTAATCTCTGATTTTCAAGCAGAGGAAGAATTGCTTGGCCATGCTCGCATTTTTAAGGTTTTCGTGGTTACAGGTATGTCTTTTCGCCATCCATGAACCCTCTCTGGTTATGAAATAGATATTGTCTCAGTGATGTATGGGTTTGTTCTTTTCTTAATACTGGCAACTGTGTAAAATTATGATATTTTTCTAGAATGAATGGTTGGTGTGGTTTTCATTGCAATAATGTTTGAAGTCATAGTGTCATTGATATTTTTGAATGTTAGAAGCCATGAAGGCTCTCTGTCATCCTTATTTGTCTTGGTTGAAGGGTTTCATTCAGTCCACATCGGCTGGTTGTCTCCACGCATTCTTATCACCATACCTAGTCATTTTGTTGTTATGGGGTTGCTAGGTTGGGAACACCTCGTCTCACTGCGTATCGTTTCACTTGGGTTTGGATTCGTTCATGTTACTAATGTTTGCAGAGTGGGTTATGATATTCATTATTCCAAAGGGATTTCTTAAGGTTTATTGTTATTTCTCAGCTCTGTTTTGTCTCAGCATTCTTCGGTTGATTGGGAAAACCATGAGGGTTATACCCTACGTGTTCTAAGTGTTTTTACAGGACCAGAATGAATCCTTTGCTCCTCTGATCATAGTCTCTCCTATCTCATGAATTGTCACCTTGTTTGTGAAGTTATTGGTGGTATTCCATGTGTGTCCATTGTATGGTCTCAGAGGTTCTCACCCAATGTTGGGGTTCGACTCCAGTCTCCCTATCTTGGTCCACAGGATGAACCCTTGATTACTCAAAGCCCAGTTTTCATAAAGGGAACCTGTTATGTCCTGTTGGATACATGGTTTATGGTTATGAGTTGGTGGTGCATCTTTGACAGTGTTCTATCGATTGGCTCATCTCTGTTGATTATTTTGACAGTGGTTTTGGTTAATGGAATTTAGTCACTGCAATTGGTTATTATAACAATCAAATTGATAAGCTCAATATGGTTAATTAGTTGATTGGAGAAATGGAATTGAATACATAGTCAATGTCTTTTACATTGTGATTATTGAATTGTTAACCTAGAATTAGTTTTAATTGATTAAGTCACAACAATGCTTCGTGCGTGATGCGTGGATATGTGTGGCCTTCCTACATCATGTTAGGTTGAGTTAATGATTGTTGTGACTATCTGTTTTAAATTTCCAAATGGGAGTATTGCAATCGTGGAAATTATGGCATGTCCATCCAATGTATATTCTATGGATATTATTTTGATTGCACCATTAGAGAGGGTCATGGGTTTTTAAACAATATGGTTTGTTGCAATTTGATTAATTTGTGAGATGAGATTGCGCATATTGTTGCTTCCTCATTGTATTGGATTGATAGCCCAACATTGTGGATGTTTAGATTCATAGTAGTTGGACTTGTACAGTCACAGAAATGATTTTTTGTTTTATCGAATGGTCTGTGTATTCCACAACATAGTATGAGTTGAAATGGTGATCATTGTCTGTGTGCTTAAATGGCAAGTCAAGATCTTTGCATTTAAAATATTGATGGTTGTATTTGGCTATCTGTTATGTGTGTTGATGAATATCATGCATTGTAGCAGAGATAGGCACAAGTTCTATGACAGTATAATCTCATTACAATTTAATTATTAAATGAATTAAAGGACAAAATCGGGCATGATTTTTGTGTCTATATTTGATGATTGAAATAATTCATGGGCAGGGGTTGATGAGTTGACGTTGAACAAAGTGGAAATAATTTATTGTGTATTCATTTGGGAATTGTTTTAAAACATTAAATGGACAATGAGAAGAAACAAAGCTCTTCTACAGGTTGTTGTGGGATGCATGTTGTCTTGTTTTGGTGACACTGTGTTAAATATATGATTACAAACAGTGAGCAAGTTAATGCACAGAATTGATTGAATTATACACAGTAATTTTTCATTTGTTCATAGTGATTATTTGGTTGGTGTTATTTATTTTTACGTTTGATATAGAATGGTTTTATGTATTACTTAATTAATTTTATGAACAATCTATGCTCTCTTTCCCTACCATTATTTTGATTTTCGCTAATTACAACCCCATTGCCTTCCCACATTCATTTTTCACTCCCTGTTCTTAAAATTTAATTACAGTTAAGAAGAATTTTGTACTGAAGCAGTTTGGAATCGCAGTTTCTTGGTTGGATCACAGTGATATTTTCTTTGGTTTTCATTACAGTTGATTGTTTGTTGTCTTTGAGCGGTAACCATGTTTCTTTTCCCCCTCATTTTATCATGATTCGCTCAATACAAACCCCTCGCATATCCCAGGACCTTTTGTTCACCCCCTACTCATTGGCAACAGTTAAACAATTTGTATGGATTGGATTGCATGAGTCTGATATGTTGCTAAGCCAAAGTCTATTTCATATTCTTAAGGAGTTATCATGTATGGTTGTAAAGGAACTATTTTCTAATCAATCATGCATGCAGGAATGAGATTTTCCAGCCGAGGTAGCCATGGCAGAGGAAACCAAGAGAGAGGTAATTGGAACAATGGCCCAAGAAGGCCAAGATTCTCCATACACTTTGATGTTGACTCGCAAGAGTTAGGCCAGTTATTTCAGGCTTGATTTTTCAATTGGATTGGGCGAGTGATCCAACCTAGGCTTAAAATAACTCCCTTCCAAGCTCCACAAGCCCCTGGTATTCTCGTGCCCATTCATGTCTCATTGCAACCCAAGGTTCCCGAAAATGATGGATGGCAAGAGATTGTCCACCTGACAGACTCTCGACATCATGGTTGGCTAGTCTGTCCTTACTTGATCCCCCACCTATCAATCATATTGTCCAAGCTTCCCCTTCCCACTCACCATTTCAGTCATCTCATTCTAGAAAAAGGTTGAAAACTGAGGCCCACCATGCCCCTAACAAAGGAAAAGCCATTGTTGCCCCTTCCTCACCCTCTAATCAATCTTATAAATCCATGTCTTCCCAGATACATTTGAGGGATGGTTGTTCTCATGTGATCATCAAGATTAGGCCTAAAGGCTCAACACAACCAAAGGAAAATTCAAATAAATCAAAGAGTGACATAAACAATCAAGGAAAGATTGCATCTCATAGTGGAAAATATGGTTTTTGAGTTTTATTTTATTTATTGTTGATGATAGTTGACTTCGGAAATTTTTGGACATGATGTTTTATTTGGATATATGAGTAATATATTTTTGAAAATATTTTCAAATATCAATGAGATAAATTGTCAAATATGAATGTGATGATGGGAGCCACAAGGAGGGGTGTTTTGCTTAATTAACTAGTTATGTTATGATTGTCAAGAGCTAAAGGGAGTCACAAGGGA
Source organism: Picea engelmannii (assembly GCA_009831015.1). Classification (NCBI taxonomy): domain Eukaryota; kingdom Viridiplantae; phylum Streptophyta; class Pinopsida; order Pinales; family Pinaceae; genus Picea; species Picea engelmannii. The sequence continues at coordinate 7,205 of ML846505.1, forward strand.
TCCCACCTACTAGTTATTATTTATTTAAAATCCTTATTATGATTTATTACTTTTCCCCCCTAACTAAAAAGTTGGTTGAGCTTTTAGTTAACTTAACTAATGAAGTAGTTCAACTACTTCAACCAATTCTAATTTTCTTAAAGGAAAAAAGGAAGGGGAGGAACAGAAGAAGATAAAAGGAGAAGCATACTAAGGTTTGCTCTTTGAGTCTATGTTGAGATAGTTCAGTTTTCATTCATTCCTTAATTTATCACAAGCCTAATTCTTTTTTATGATAGCAGGGTCTTATTGTTGACACCAAGATTCAGGGTTGAATTACATCATTCAGACACTTGTTTTTCAGAGGTGTTGATCTATCTTTGATAGTATGTGAATTAGTTTTCATGACTGACAAAGGCTATTGTGCAGAATCGAGTGGGAAGAAATATGTGGCAAGCTGATCCAACTTTTAGAGTTCAATTTTTTATTTTTTGTCAGAAGTCCTTTTGTATGTTCCATCAGGGATGTCTAAGTTTGACTTTGGTCCAAAACTTCTTCACGAAATTTTGTAAAAGGAATGACTCTTTGGTGAATTGGAATGAAATAAAGGATTGTTTTATGTCTTATCTGTCTTGATTATCATCTTGGTGTCTTTTCTTCTGTCTCCTCTACATTTATTTCAACAACTGTTATATTCAGAAAATCATATAAATAATGGATTTTCCAGCAAGCTTTTATTTATAAAAAGACTAGCCTAAGAACTTGTAATCAATACTTGTGAGTTAGGATATTAATTTTGATGGCTATAAACATAGGGTGACATTCCCATTTATTTTTCTTTAGCGAAGAAGAATATGAAAATGCTTGAGTAAGATCATTTGATATATTTTCCTCAACAAGAGCCTAAAAGTATAATCTCTTGAACCTATTCCTTATTTACCTGTCCTTATTTTCTATCAGTTATTTTCCAAATATTTATGTATATGACATATTTCCTTTTCTCTGTAGAATTTTATTCATCTCGTTTTATTTCCAATCTTGTGATCTTTGGGACCTGGTCTTTGTTCACTTGTTCTTCGTGTTTTGAACAACCACTGTCAACATACCAACCACACTTATTTTTCTTAGCTTGTAGAGTGAGTGTGTATTCTTCATTGCTATATTGATTCTTCTTTCTTATCCATGTTATCTTCTAAGGCTCTTGTCTATGACTGTTGTTGTTTTGTTGTGGTTCTCTAAGAGGGACTGTCATTCTACAATATTTGGCCATGTGTCCAAAGTTATTGCACTTGCAGCATTCCACTTCAGTGATCAATGATTCAAACCTATTGTAGCTTCTTCTCTGTGTTTCACTAGGCCTTCTTGGATAACCATTTTGTGTATGACTTTCAAAGATTTTTATGTGCCTACTATTAGCTTTGCAATTTACATCTTTATTTCCAAAATTATTGCATGCATAAAATAAACCCAAAAAGATAGTTTGATACTTGGGAGTTGAATATCTTCTAAAAGGAGTTACTCTTATGAATCCTTCTTCATCCTTAGGCCTATTTGTTTCTGTCGGTTTTTGATTCTAAAATCAAAATCTTCTTTGTGGAGGAGTGTCCCTGTAATCTTCCTTGTAGGTCTTCCTATTCCCTTTGATTGTTTCTACATAACTTTTTCGATATGTTTTTTATTCTCTTGATTTGGAGCTTGATCCCTTTTCTTCTTGATTGTATCCAAGTCTAGACTTTTCATGATTAGGCCTTTGACTGTTGATAATGTCATCCAAAACTTTTGAGTTGTTCTGCATATTTTTCTTTTGAATATCATTTCTCAATGTGGCAATCTTTGCTTCCAAATTTCCAATGATATTGTCTCTTTCTTCTAACTGTTCTTTGAGTTCTTCTTCAATTCTTTTATATTCTTCTATTTAAACCTTCAATTCCATGATGATCTGCTCTAGTTCTTGAGTGTCTTCCTTCTTGTCTAGTTTTTCTTGTAGCTTCTTGTTTTTCCTCTATTCTCTTCTTATAACTTCTATGGCAATCAACAATTCTTCTTGGTAGTCAACCTATGCCTCTTCATATTCTTCTTCAGTGTCTTATTTATCATAGTCTTCTACTGCCATGAATAGAACTTTTTCTGTCTCACTGTCACTTGTTGGATTACTGAGAGGGGGGTTGAATGAGTAATAGAACAATTGAGTCATTTTTAACCATATAATCAAAGTGTTATATCAATGTAGCATTATCATCCAATAACTGCAAAGTAAATAAGCAATGAAAAAATGAACAATCATACACATACACAGTACACCAGTGTTTTACGTGGAAACCTAAAGCAAGAGAAAAGAACAAAATGCTTTTTCTTATATGTCTTGAAGAATTACATTCATTGGAAGCACCAACTTCCTTTGTTTTCCAGCTACAACTGGAAGGAGGCTCCAACCCCCTTGTTTCTCAGGATACAACTTGAAGGAAGCTCCAACTCCCTATTCTCTGGCTACAACCCCTTATGTTCTCTAGCTACAACCACCTATCCTTGCCCCGTCCAACCTCCCTAAAGTAGAAGTAGAATGATGGAACCACTGTCACACTATCACTGTGATATGTGCCTCTATAAACATGTACCAATAAACCTTAACCATGCGTCAACCTATACCTCAACCTTTAATCAACCTGTACCATAAACAAGTGCATCAACCATGCACGAACCTGTACCAAACAACCTGTAATCAACCTATACCATAAAAAGGTGCATCCAACCATGTACCAAGTATGTACCAATCATTTGTCAACTACTCATCAACTATGAATCATCATTATGTACCAACATCATCAACTATACACCTCATGTATGTGTCAATTCATCAACTACTTGTCTCAACCATGTACCCAACATGTACCTTAACCAAAATCCCTCATCAATTTCATCATCCAAATATGATTTGTAACTATGTAATAAACCTGGTGTATATGATCACATACCTGGAAACCTTCTTTAACTTTCAAAACAAGAGACTAGCATTTTCATCAAACTTTTCTTTAGTCTCACATGAATAGTTTGGGATTAGTCAACAACCCTAACTTGAAATAATCATAACTATGTACCTGTAATGAATAAATATATGAAAGTAGTACACAATCTTCTTCAATTTTTTTATGCAATTCCTCCAGGTGTCACTACTTGGCACCTCTCAGAAAAGGAGTTATAGCAAAAATGGCATACCTTGTTGAATTCCAGCTTATTCTAGAGAGCGTGCCCCACCCGAAATATTTGTTGAATGGATATGAAATTGTTACACAAAATAATATAGATTGTAATCCAATGAACACATTTTTTATTACTGAATTTGGATCTGTTATGAATAAGTTATGACATTTTTACCTGAAACACCTGTTTTAGACTAGTTTCAGGACTAGCCACAAACCCTATTTTCCACAGAGTGTAACTCCAAAAATACAATGACCCACAAGATAAAAATTTTAAAACATATACTTGGATATGTTTCCACAATGTCCTATCAATTTCACGGTTTGAATCATTCTAGAAAACAAATTATTGTGAAAATGGTGAGATGACCTGTAAATAACATACCTTAGAAAGGATCATCAAAAGAATTTATCCTCCCTTGAATTCCGACCTTCTTTTCTTCACCTTTCCTTTGAAATTAGGCTTATATATCCTTTGGTTACCTCATTCACCTATATATATTCAATATGCTCAAGTGTGATGTAAAATGAGAGAGCCTTGCCTCTTATTTATACTCTCCACTTCTAGATCACTTAACCCATTTCTAGGTCACTTAACCCATTTCTAGGTTACTTAACCTATTTCTAAGTCACTTAACCCATTTCTAGGTCACTTAACCTATTTCTAGGTCACTTAACCCATTTATATGTGACTTAACCTATTTTCCTTATTTTTAGGGTTAACCACTTTCGATAATTAGAAAGTTCTCCATTACTTTATCATTTAAATATTCCTCCTTGACTTTGTCACCTCACTTTATCATTTAAATAATCTTCTTTGATTTTGCCACTTCACTTTATTATTTAAATAATCCTTCTTGACTTTGTCACTTTACTTTATCATTTAAATAATAATTTCTTCTTTTCAATCTCTTTGACTTCTTTGACCTTTTGGGGATTCAAGGCAACATATGAGGGTCCTCCAACTTCGTAAGGCCATAAATCTCAAACCATGAGGAGTTATGTGACGTTCAACATACCACCAGAAATGGAATGACATGTAATATCCTTATAGAATAGCATTACCTTCAAATATATTAAAACTCATACCATTATACATGAAAAAACATTGGGTTCATTACCCAAACCTTTGTGCTACCAGAATTCGCTACCGGACTTTCTTCAAGGGTTGACATCAATGACAACCAACCTTAATCAACAATATTCCCCTTTGGAATTGATGGCAAAACTCTGATGCAATATTGAAATCATTTCACGCAATACTGAAGTCATATCACTCATGCTCCCCCTGGAACCATGCCTCTGTCCTTTGCATCTCTGTGACCATTTCTCCCCCTGGAATCATGCCTCTATCCTCTAGATATGATAAATCTCTCCCCATTTGTCATCAATGGAAAAGGTATATTTCTATCTGGGGATGATCCCTCTAACTAAACTATCCTCTTTATGGTGCTTCCTCATGTACATCTAAGACATATAAGATAAGAATTCAAAAGAATTCATTTTGGAGTAGAAATAACTATGAGTCTCTGGCGAGGATACTCAAAGGCTTCCCATGGAAGTGGTTTTGTAAAGATGTTTGTCACTTGTTCTTTTGTTCCCACATACTCAACTCTGATGTTCTTTTCTGCAACTTGTTCCCGTAGAAAGTGATACTTGATTGGAATGTGCTTCATCTTGGAGTGCATCACTAGGTTCTTTGAGATACTGATGGTGCTTGTATTATCACAATAGATTGGAATGGGCTCATCATACTCAACCTGTATATCTATCAAAGTTTGTTTCATCCAAAGAACCTGTGTACAACATGTTGTTGTTGCAATATACTCTGCCTCGACTGTAGATAGAGATATTGATGATTGTTTCTTGCTTATCCATGATATTAACACTCACCCAAGTAGAATGTTGCTCCACTGGTGCTTCATCGGTCATCAATAAAACCTGCCCAATCTACATCTGTGTAGGAAATAAGAGATAGATCCTTTCCTTTTGGACACCATAATCCAAACTCTTCTATTCCTTTGTGATATCTGAAAATTCTCTTCATTTCTAATACATTTGATTCCTTTGGTTCTTCTTGAAATCATGCCACTTGTCCAAATTCATGCATTACATCCGGTCTAGATGTTTCCACATATAGTAGGCTGCCAATCAGTGACATGTATTGCCTCTGATATGTAGAATTTGAATCATCATGTTTTCTTAACTTGCAATTGGTTTGCATGGGAGTGATAACTGGTTTGCAATCTTCCATTCCGAACCTCTTTAGCATTTCTCTGATATACTTGGTTTGAGAAATAAAAATTCCTTGGTTTCTTTGACATATCTGAAGTCCCAGAAAGAAGGATAGCTATCCAAGTAATGACATTTCAAATTCATTCAGCATATCCTTTGCAAATTTCCGGCTTAACCTATCATCATCACTACCAAAAATAATATCATCAACATAAAATTCAATTAATAAAATATTACCTTGACTTACCTTGATGTAGAGGTTGTTGTATGAACTTCCTTTTTTGAATCCTACCTGTTGTAGATATTTATCCAGTCTAGAGTACCATGCTCTAAGAGCCTATTTTATACCATACAAGGCCTTCTTTAATTTGCACACATGGTTTGCATTCTCTGACAACTGAAATCCTTCTGGTTGTTCAATGTACACTTCTTCTTCTAGTTCCCCATTCAGAAAAGATGATTTTACGTCCATTTGATACACTTTAACATTTTTGGAGCATGCAAAAGCTAAAATCAATCGGATTGCTTCCATTCTAGTAACTAGGGAAAATGTCTTTTCAACGTTGATTCCTTCAACCTGTGAATATCCTTTACATACCAATCTAGATTTTTTCCTTGTAACTTGTTCATCTTCATTCAATTTGTTCCTGTACACCCAATTTGTGTTGATCACATTCTTATCCTTTGGTCTTGGAACCAATTCCCAAGTGTCATTTTTCTCTATTTGATCCAATCCTTCATCCATGGCCTTGTTCCAAAATTCATGCTTGTTGGCCTCTTCAAAATAGGTTGCTTCAATCGTAGAAGTGAGTGCTAGGTGTGTTTGTTCTGGTGAACGAATTCTTCTTCTAGTCTCAACTCCTACGTCTTTGTTTCCGATAATTTGATCTGAAGGATGATTCTTTTGTACTCATCTACTAGGTTTTTTTGGAGGCACTTGTTGAACTTTCTCTTCTTCTTCTGTAGGATTCTCTTCATCTTCCTCTTCTACTTCCTTTTCATCTTCTGCTTCTTCTTTGAAAAGTTGTTCCATTTATTCATTTTCTTCTTCCTTTGATTTTGGTATGCCTATTTCATCAATTGTTACGATGATTCTTTCTACAACTTTGTTCAATCTCATATTGTAACACTTGTATGCTTTCCTTGTACTTGAATAACCAACAAGTAATCCTTTGTCCACACGAGAGTCAAACTTTCACATTTTTCCAACTTCTCTTTTGATGTAGCATTTGCTTCCAAAAACTATAAATTGATTCACATTTGTTGGTCTTCCTTTCCATAGCTCGTAGGGATTTTTGTCATTGTTGTTTTAAGAATTACTCTGTTTTGAATGTGAACTATTGTATGCACTGCCTGTGTCCAAAATATATCTGTCAATTTGGAATCCATTAGCATTGTTCGAGCCATTTCCTATACTGTCTTGTTCTTTCTTTCAACAAATCCATTCTGTTGAGGTGTCCTAGCAACAAAGAATTGTCTTTTTATTCCATGATTGCTGCAGTAGTCCATAAATTCCTTTGAAGTGAACTCTCCTCCATTATCAAATCTCAAGCATTTGATTTTTTAATCCATTTCATTTTCAACCATTTTCTTGTAGATCTTGAAGTTTTCAAAAGCTTATGACTTATTCTTGAGAAAGCAAATTGCAGTCATTCTTGTATAATCATCAACTAGTAAATAAAGTATTTCTCACCTTTTAAACCCTTTGTTGTAGTTGGTCCAACTAGATCAGTATGCACAATTTCCAGTGGTCTTGTCGTTGAATATTCCTTTGATTTGAACCTAGTCTTTGTTTTCTTTCCTTGTTGACAATGCTTGCATAAAGTGTTGGTTGGTTTCATTATCCAGGGCATTTCTCTGAATGCTTCTCTTCTGTTGACTTTGACAAGGTTATCAAAATGTATGTGACCCATTCTTCTATGCCATATCCAACTTTAATATTCCTTTCCTAGACAACACTTTTCATTTCCAATTCCACTTAATACATATATGTTGCTTGAAGTTCTCGCAGCTGTAGCAATCAATTTTCCTAAACCTTCTTTTCTTATCTCGCACTTTTGTGAATAGAAAGTAACTTTATGACCTTGGTAACACATTTGACTCACACTTAGAAGATTATGTTTCATATCTTCTACTATTAGAGCATTTTATGCCTTGGTATTCTTGTTCCCAATTCTGACTGTATCTTTTCCAATGATTTTAGCTAAATCATCATTTCTGAAGGAGACAGATCCATCTCTTTCCTTTAGTAATGTAATAAACCTATCTCTATCACCTGTCATGTGTTTTGAACAGCCACTTTCAACATACCAACCACGTTTCTTCTGCTTAGCTTGTAGAGCGAGTGTGCATTCTTCATTGCTATATTGATCCTGCTTTCTTATCCATTTCCTCTTATGAGGTTCCTATCTGTGATTGTTGTTATTTTGTTTTGGTTCTCTAGGAGGGACTGTCATTCTGCAATCTTTGGCCATGTGTCCAAAATTGTTACATTTGTAACATTCGACTTCAGTGCTCGAAGATTCAAAGATGTTGTAACTTATTCTCTGTGTTTCACTAGGCCTTCTTGGATAACTCCTTTGTGTATGACTTTCAAAGTTGTTTGTGTTCATGTTGTTATCTCTGCAATTCATAGTTTTATGTCCAAAATTATTACATGCATAACCTAAACCAAAAAATATAGTTTGATACCTGGGAGTTGAAGATATTTTGAAAGGAGGTACTCTTATATATTCTTCTTCTTCCTGATGCCTATCTGTCAGTTGTTGATTATGAAATCTGAATCTTCTCAGTGGAGGAGTGTACATGTAATATTCCTTGTAGATCTTCCTATCCCCCTTGATTGTTTCTGCATAGATTTTTGGATGTGTTTCTTGCTCTGTTGTTTTTGATCTTGATCCTTTTTCTGTCTGATTGTATCCAAGTCCGGACTTGTCATGATGATATTTTTAACTGTTGATAATGTCATCCAAAACTTTTGAGTTGTTCTGCATATTTTTCTTTTGAAAATCCTTTCTTAATGTCACAATCTTTGCTTCCAAATTTCCAATGATCTTGTCTTTTTCTTCTAGTTGTTCTTTGAGTGCTTCTTCAATTCTTTTATCTTCTTATATTTGAAACTTCAAATTTGTGATCATTTGTTCTAGTTCTTGAGTGTCTTCTTTCTTGTCTAGTTTTGCTTGCAGTTTCTTGTTTTTTTTCTTTTCTCTTATGATAACTTCTATGACACACATTAATTCCTCTCGGTAGTCAACTTCTACCTCTTCAATTTCTTCTTCGACTTCTTCATATTTTTCTTCGGAATCTTCTTTATCAGAGTCTTCTATTGCCATGAATAGAACTCTTTATGTCTCACTGTCACTGACTTCATCTTCATCTGATGATGAGATGTCTTCTTTGGTGCATAATATTTTCTTGAAAATTTTGTTTGTGGTTCTTTTGCCTTTATATGTTTGTTTTCCTTTTGAGTAACCTTCATCATTTCTATTTTTCTTATAATGACATTTTTTATCAAAATGACCAATACCATCACAATTAAAGCAAATTAAAGGAAGCTTACCTCTATACCTATCGTCGGTTCCCTTGTTCAGTCTAAAGACAAAGTTGACCACTTCTTCATCATCTTTCGAGATGTCATTGTTGTTGCTATGTTATTCTTTTTGCCTTCCCCTTTGCTTTGACTTTTTGGATGCTTTGAAGGTAGCTTCTTTTATATCTATATTTTCTTGTTCAGTTCTCATTTCATATGTTGTGAAGATTCCATGTAATTCGTCCATGCTCATTGCATTTAGATATGATCTTTCTTCTAATGTTGATATCTTAGGGTCAAATCTCATAGGAAGAGATCTTAGTACTTTTTGAACAATTACAGATTCTTTGATTTCTTCTCCCAATCCTATGTTTGCATTTACTGTTTCATCAACTCATAAAAAGTAAGCTGCAATATTCTCATCTTCCTTCATCTTAAGTTGTTTGAACTGACCTCTGTAAGTTTGAAGCTTTGTTTCTTTGACTTTTGAATCTCCTTCATAAATATTTTGAAGTTTGTCCCAAATATCTTTAGAGGATTTACAATGTGAAACTTTGGTGAATACCGTTCCACTAAGACCATTCAGAACT
>ML846505.1:18989-35604 GCA_009831015.1 Picea engelmannii
AATATTCCTCCTTGACTTTGTAACCTCACTTTATCATTTAAATAATCTTCTTTGATTTTTTCACTTCACTTTATTATTTAAATAATCCATCTTGACTTTGTCACTTTACTTTATCATTTAAATAATAATTTCTTCTTTTCAATATTTTTGACTACTTTGACCTTTTGGGGCTTCAAGCCAACATATGAGGGTCCTCCAACTTCGTAAGGCCATAACTCTCAAACTGTGAGGAGTTATGTGACGTTCCACATACCACCAGAAATGGCATGACATGTACTATCCATATAGAATAGTATTACCTTCAAATATATTAAAACTCATACCATTATACATGAAACAACCTTTGGTCCATTACCCAAACCTTTGTGCTACCGGAATTCGCTACCGAACTTTCTTCAAGGGTTAACATCAATTAAAACCAACCTTAATCAATATCATTGACTTCATATTCATCTGATGAGGAGATGTCTTATTTGGTGCATAAGATTTTCTTGAAAACTTTCTTTGTGGTTCCTTTTCCTTTATATGTTTGTTTTCTATTTGAGTAATATTCAAAATTCCCCTTATTTTCCTTATGAGTACATTTGTTAGCAAAATGACCAATACCATCACAATTAAAACAAATCAATGGAAGCTTACATTTATATCTGTCATTGGTTCCCTTATTCAATCTCTTGACAAATTTGGTCATTTCTTCATCATCTTCCGAGATGCCACTGTTGTTGCTATGTTCTTTTTATTTTTTCTTTCCCTTTTTATTTGACCTTTTGGATGCTCTGAAAGCAGCTTCTTTTATGTCTGGATTTTCCTGTTCATTTCTCATTTCATATGCTGTGAAGATTCCATGTAGTTTTTCCATGCTTATTGAGTCTATATCTACTCTTTCTTCTAGTGCTAATATCTTAGGATCAAATCTCATAGGAAGAGATCTTAGTACCTTTTGAAAAATTACAGATTCTTTAATTTCTTCTCCCAATCCTATGATTGCATTTACTGTTTCATCAACTCGTAAGAAGTAATATGCAATATTCACATCTTCCTTCATCTTTAGTTGTTTGAACTGACCTTTGTAAGATTGAAGCTATGTTGCTTTGACTTTTGAATCTCCTTCATAAATATTTTGAAGTTTGTCCCAAATCTCTTTAGTGGATTTACAATGCATAACTTTGGTATATACTGATTCACCAAGACCATTTAGAAGTGCATTTGTGGCTTTGGAATTATTTTGACCGATTTTTATTTCTCTTTCACTTGTTAGCGGAACTGTTGGTTCATTGTATCCATCTACTATAGATTGCCAAATTTCAAATCCCTGTGCCTGTATATATGTTTTCATCCTTCTTCTCCAAAATGCATACTTTTTTCCATCAAACTGTGGTATTCCATGTTTATACATGTTGTTTCTCTCCATGATCTACCTTTCAGTGGTTAAAATGATTCTTGAAGGAACTAACTCTGATACCAATTGTTGGATTACTGATAAGGGGGGTGAATCAATAATAGATAAATAATCCTTTTTAACCACAAAATTAAAGTGTAATATCAATGTAGAATTATCATCCAATTGTTGCAGAGTAAATAAACAATGAACAAATGAGCAAGCATACACATACACAATAAACCAATTTTTTTACGTGGAAACCCAAAGTGGGAGAAAACCACAAAATGTTTTTTCTTATATGTCTTTAAGAATTACATTCATTGGAAGCACCAACTTCCTTTTTTTTCCAGCTGCAACTGGAAGGAGGCTCCAACACCCTAGTTTCTCAAGTTACAACCTAAAGACTCCTAAATTATTTGGCTACAACCAAAAGAAGGCTACAACCCCCTAGTTTCTCAGGCTACAACCTGAGGGAAGCTCCAACTCCCCAATTCTATGGCTACAACCCTAAGGAGGCTACAACCCCCTATGTTCTTTGTCTACAACCAAAGGTAACTACAACCACCTGTCATTTCCATGTGAAACCACCCTGACGTAGAAGTAGAATGATGGAACCATTGTCACACTATCACTATGAGATATATTGTTGTAAACCTATATGTTTTGGGTGGGAATCCCTCCTATGGGCTTAGCATTTAAGGGATCCAATCATGCATGCAGAAAATGACCATTTCAAAAGGCCTCAACTCTTTCCTATTCTCCTAACACAAAACCCCACATTCATGCAATACAAAGGTGTAAATGAGATTCCATAACTCTACCTTAAGTCCTTCATTTGATGTCAATCCCTTTTCTTTCATTCACTCTTTGATTGCAAGCCTCCTCCCAAAGCTGACCTACATTCACACATGAACAAACAAAAATCTGCAAACATGCATTTCATATACTAATTGTTGGGTTAGTTGTGACAATATCATAAAATAAACATTCAACTTGAACACATGATATGGCGAGACGGGAAAAGTATTCCTTTTTTTTATTAATCTTCACAATAGTAAACTTACAATATGTGGCCGGCACTACTCCTCGAAACTGGTCATGGGCTCGTCTTCAACTATCCTCCAACTTCTTTGCTCTATACTTCTCTTTACACAAGGATGGCTAAAGGTTGGGACAAGAGGAATGATCAATTGGGTATAGTCTCTTTACTATGATTTTCCTACTTTCAAATGGGACCCCTACCCCTTCTTTTATAGGCTAGAAGAAGCTAGGTATTTGGTTGAATGACCGGCCATGCATGGCCAAAAGGTTTAGTTAACTTGCCCAAAGTTGCCTGTTTCATCAACAAATTTCCTTTTTCCATGCTTTTGTAGGTACAGGCGAGTTGTATTGGAGCAGCTAGTGTGTACACGCGTGCAGTAATGGAGCAGGGCGCGTGGTCCTTTATAAAGGGGGGTTTTAGGAAGAGTTGTTCAGTAGTGTTTTGGAAAAGGAGTCTGAGATGGGTTGATGCCAGGTAAGTATGCCTGGTGAAATTTAGGGTTATAACAAATGCCCCCTAATGTGTGAGGTCAGAATATTATCTGATGGCCGAAATACGTTATCAATATTCACCATCGTTCCAAACAAGTGAGCCCAAGGACCAGAAATCGGGAGGTGCCATCTACAAAATAATAATTGTCTCACCAAGGCGGGCATACCCATGCTTATGATGAAGTAAAATCATGGCTACCAATCAAATACACTTTAGATCCATGTCATATAACTATATAAAGTGTAGCCGTGAGAAATACACAACGGATCTACATCTCAAAATAAAAAAGATATACATGTATAGTATCCATCTTCTAGAAACTGATAAGGCCTTATTGTTGGAGATGAGGTCTTCAGAGCTCGAGCAACAACTTTAAAATCTTCAAAACTCGGGTAGGAGTGTAATATGAGTGTATTAATTCACTACCCAGAGGTCTTTGATGGCTCGTCGGTCATGGACTAGAGAATATTGATGATCATACTGAAGGCTTCATTGATTTCAAACAAAGACTTGATTGGAACTTTGGGATGGCTGAGCATGAGGGCAAGAGACAAAATGTAGAGGGGCCGACTCAAGCTTGAAAAAAATTCCCTGGGACAAAAGCACGAGAAATGATGAGACTCAGGCAGTATGGCATTAACATAAGTTCACGATGCAGGAGGCAATGCAAACTCTCCATATGTTTGGAAGAATAACCAAACGGAGGAGGACACGACTCAATGTAGCGAGAACAGCTTCCTAAGGTCATATTAAATCCCAGGGCTTGAAAAACAAATGGAAGGATGTGCTTTATCCAAGGGTGACTCATTGTGCTTCCAATACAAATAAAATACTTTTCCCTTCGTCTTTTTGGGGTATATTTTTTTTATTTTTTTTTAGTCTTTTTCAATAATTTTGAAAAAAGAATAAAATAATGTTACATTACAAAGAAGGAATGAGTGTCGCAAACATACGAGTTCGAGGTGCAAGGATAAGACTGATGTTCAAAGCGAGGACACTCGGGAAAAATCCCTCCTGTGGCCAAAGGTGTTAAGACGCAGAGGTAAAGTGGTACAAGGCTTGCGTATAAGGCATGCTTCAGATGGTTCAGTTGAGAGCAACATGGAGCCATAATTAGACCAAATATGCAGTTATGCAAATGCGATTAATAAGACACACAATGGTAACGTCCTTCGATGTAAGTTTTATGAGCCCAGAGAACTTAAGCTCGACGGTTGTTCATATTTAGAGAGTCTGAAAAAACGTAAAAGGAAACTCCAATGGGTTACCTTTTTCGGAGGTAGTCTAATCGGTTTGAAAAAGAGGTAAAATAGCACCGACAAGATGTCTATTCAAAACCATTTTAACGAGTGTGATAAAGACAAGATCACTGCCATTTTTTCATTTTTAAGGAGTATGAAAAAAACTTAACTATGGACTCCGTTAGGAATGTTCTTCTGGACCATTTTAATGAGTGTGAAAGAATAAGGTCACTCAATGATCTTTTCAATTTTAGGGACTCTGAAAAGAGATTAAATATGGACTTCACGGGGGTTCCTTTTTCATAAATTTAGTCCCTCAGGCCCGAAAAAGGGTTAAAATTATACCTGAGGGTACTCTTCTAGAGATCTGAGGCCTCTAGAGTATACATTTGTTCGTACAGTTGACCATCTGGACCGAAAAAGGGGTAAGCTACCGATGGATAGACGTGACTTCAAATTTCAGTTTAACAAGCATGAAAGGCCACAAGATCGTTTGGCAATCTTTTCATGTTTAGAGGGTCTGAAAAGGGCTTAAAAGAAGACCCGTGGGGGCTACGACTCATGTATGAAACTGGTTCAGGTAGAGCTTGCTGCTAGGCTTAGACCAAGAGTCTCTTCAATAGCCAACTTGGGAAGTCTCCCAAAAGGGAAGAAAACACAAACCACGGTGTAAGTCCTCCTGCGGTATAGAAACTATAGTCATGGCTTCAAGGATAGCCTCATCTGAAGGTAATTCAAAATCCGATAAATCATGCAAACGAGGGTCGACAGTCCCAAAGGGTGAAGTAAACTGACCATACTCCATATGACGATGGAGGTTCTGACCAGTATTAACAGAATCTATCAACAAAGAATCACTATCACAAGGGCTTTAGGATCTACTAAAAACGAGATCAGACTCAAAAGGATAATCAAGCCCTCTTGGACCAAGAGGGGGAAGCAAGGGCTCCCATGACCCCATTGGATACACCAATGGATCAATTGTTGATTCCAAGTCTCGAGAAGGAAAACATGATTGCACAGGTTCTTGCTCATAAGCAATTGAACATCGAGGATACGATGCCACATAATTAACCCATGGCAGGGTGGAGTCTACACGAATACTAGGAACATATAAAGGGGCAGCCTAAACTAACGTTGAATTAGGATGGTGATTATCATATGCCAGCTGGTCAATAGTGACAATGCTTCCCTTGTGATGGAAGTGCATCACTCGGAAGAGCATAGATACCACAACATTCATAGCATATACATAATCATGCCCGAGAAGCATATTGAAATCTAACGGGCCTTGCACCACTATAACATCAACAGAGACAATATTCCCACCTAACGAGATAGGAAACTGAGGAAGAACCCCCAAATATTCACTAGGACATCTATCAAAAGCCAACAACTCATGTGAAGCAAACACAAGCTTGGGAGAACCCAAGACTCTCCAAACCGAGGAGGATAAAATACTTGCAGAGGCTCCTTCATCCACACTACATCGATAAATGTTTGTTGAATTAATTTCAACCCATATTTGAAAGGGTGCGGAGGAAGGAAGATGAGGCTCAACAAGGTCATTCCAATCAAAGGAAACCATTCTAGGGATTGGAGGGTGTGTGCTCGGAGTGATCGGAATGCCCCCTTATTCTGAAAATACTGAACCGAAAATGCTAAAAACATAGTCAGTAGACACATCACTCCCCAAAAGAAGAGTGGGATCATCCAATGACTACATCGGCATGACCACTTTCGCAAGAAATGGTTGAATAGGTTGTGAGACTACATGGTCTAAAGGCACCTCACCCCCCAAAATAGGAGTGGGATCAACCAATGACTACATTGGCATGACCACTTTCGCAACCCATGGTTGAATAGGTTGTGAGACTACATGGTCTAAAGGCACCTCACCCCCCAAAAGAGGAGTGGGATCAGCCGATGACTGCATTGGCATGACCACTTTTGCAACCAATGGTTGAATAAGCTGTGAGACTACATGGTCTGAAGTCACCTCACCCCCCAAAAGAGGAGTGGGATCAACCATGACTGCATCAGCATGACCACTTTCTCAACCAATGGTTAAATAGGCTGAGAGACTACAAGGTCTAAAAGCACCTCACTCCCCAAACGAGGAGTGGGATCAATCAATGACTGCATCGACATGACCACTTTCTCAACCAATGGTTGAATAGGCTAAGAAACTACAAGGTCTAAAGGCACCTCAACCCCCAAAAGAGGAGTGGGATCAGCTAATGATTGGATCGGCATGACCACTTTCGTAACCAATGGCTGAATAGGCTGCGAGACTACATGGTCTAAAGTCACCTCACCCCCCAAAAGAGGAGCGGGATTAGCTAATCACTGCATCGCCATGACCACTTTCTCAACCAATAGGTAAATAGACTGCGAGGAAACCTCAAAAGAATCAGAATCAAAAGAGCTTGTAGACAGGGAACACAATCTTTGTACCTCTTGAATGCCAGGGCACAAATGAGTAAGGTGATCTCCCTTGCAAAGCTTACAAGGGAACTTAGGCTTATGTCCTATCCGTCTAGGTTTCTCAACAGAATTAATGCCCCCAGCATGACTAGTAGTGGTTGGTTGCACATATCCAACATGACTTGCAGAGGTTAGTGATGGGTCGATAGCATGACTTGCAGAGGCTACAGACCTATTACTAGTATGACTAGCAATGACTGGACTTTTCCCCCCAGCATGACTTGCAGAGGGTGGGTGTGTTCTCCCAACATAAATTGCAGAGGTTGGGTGTTGGTATTCAATGTGACTTGCATAGTTTGTCGACCTATCTCCAACATGACTCGCAGAGGTTGGTGATTTCTTCTTCCTATTCTTCCTCTTTCTATTTCGTTTAGACTTCCAGTTACTAGTAATTGTACTTTTACCAGAGGTGGGAGAAGGAGGAGGAGAAGACTTTGTTGATGAAGAAACATCAACAGGGTGTCCATGAAATAAAGTTCTTAACTGAGAAGAATCAAGAGAATTTGGGACATTTGGAATGGTACCCAACCAAACCGGTAATCCCACACTCAACCCAGGAATGTACAAAGTGGCCATCAAAGGGACACCAACTTTTTCGAAGAAAGGAAAAGCACAATAATCCCCTTGCGAAAGGGTTCCTTGGTTGGTATCATCGAGAAATTTAGCCATGAAAATCTTATGCACGGGTTCTCCCTTTGCGGGATCGTTCAAGTCCATAAAAGTCTCACGCACTGACTCTGAAGAACCAGTGTTATCAAAACAATGCCTATAAAGAGGTGGCTCCACGTTTCTAAGTGGAATATTGAAAAGTCCTCTCAACTGGAGGAGTGGGCAGTCTACCACCCTAGGTCAAAGACCCAAAGCCACAAATGACTAACTCACTATGGAAAACTAGGGAGCATAGAGAACACACTAAAAGTTCCTAAAGGAAAATCAAGCAAATGACTAACTAGTTGGAAGAACAGTTACACCAACCAACGCTAGAGAAACTTACCAGTGCAAGTGCAACTCGAATACGAAAGCACCCTCCGGGTATACTCTTCAAAGCGTAGCCCGATGTCTGCCCTAGGTACTGCGGTACACCCCCGCGGTCACTTGCATAAGTCCCTAAAATAAAGGAAACTAGGTTTCCATCTCATGAACAATCACGAGGCGGGTACATTCGACAGTCGGGTGGACCGCAATGAGTAGGGTATCAAGCCCGGAACCTATCAAGGGTATCGAAAGAAAGTGTTCTGAAAGATGACTGAGGACCTCGAACGGATTTGAGACCCACGAAGCTCCGTGGAAAATGCGATCAACGAAATCCCAAGACAAGTCCTCTATATGTGTTCCCCACTATGGTTAGTTCGGCTTTGGAGGGGTTATCTTCGCTACCTTTCTGCGTGCGACCCCGTGTTTAGCCCCTGTGTTAGAGGGGGGTCCCGGATAATTTCCACGTTACTGGACTTCTACACTCCTTATCACAGACTCGTATGTTTGTTTTATAGCCTTGAAGAGTTTCCTCTCCAACCTAAATCAAGGCTCTAGCTTAATCTAGTTGATGGACCCTACAAACATAAAGTCTAGTAAATTTTAATTAGCGTTCTTTTTACTAGCTTGATTTACTCAAAAGGGTACGGTAGTGCAACTAATGGTGTTAAGACTCTTGCGAAAAATGATGAAACTTATATAAACACTAGCAAAGAATGATTATATATATATATATATATATATATATATATATATATATATATATATTTGAAATGATTTTAAGATGGGAAGAAAACACAACACTATGCTAATTTCTTTTCTTTTTCAAATAACAATGCAAAGAAAATTCCAGGAAAGAAAGAGATCTAACCAACTAAGTTTTTTTTATATATTTTCTTCCAATCGAAGCAAAAATAACAAAAGATTCTTAAAATTTCAGGCTAAAAATAAATTAAAAAAGCTAGGAAACACAAGAAATCTTTCAATGAAAAAGAAAGCTATGCTAGAATCCAACCTAAGCTAAAACTGATATGACAGAGACTAATATTAAATCAAGGAAATTCCTGAGAGGTATAACTCTTGATAAGGAAGAGGATGACTGCCTCTTCTTAAACAAAAATTTTCTCAACAGGCACGCTGCTGACAGTTCAACATCCAGTGTGTGCACGCAAGATGTGTAAGGTCAGAGCACATGCATTCAGGCCTTACAAAAGCCGTGTGTACCTCTGCAATTCTTCAAAAAAAAAAAAAAACAAGCAATCAAACACTGGCATAGACTACTGATATTGAGAACCAAAGTCCCTTGAAGACTCAGAAACTTACTTTGACAGAAAAGAAAAAAACAATTCAAGGAAAATTTCATAGAACAAACCAATCTGAGGTGAAACCTAAGCTATAAACTGCAAACAACAAAGACTAGAATGAGTTCCAGAAAACCCCTGAGAATAATTACTTCTGATAGAGGAGAGGATGACTGCCTCCCTAAAAGAAATTTTCTGAAATCATACACGTGACTGCCACTTCCTCAGCTAGCGTGTACACACGGGTTGTGTGAAGGTAGGGCGCAGGTACACGCGTGTAGACCTTATATAGGCCATGTGTACCTCTGTGGGTCTTGAAAAAAAAAATGCATTCAAGCAAAGAAATAGAGATAACTGGTATGGAATACCAGAAACTCTGTTAGCTCAGACTTTTGCAGAAACTTTAAAAACAAGGAATGAAACCAATTTTTAAAAATACCCAAGAAAAAATATTCCCAGAAACCCTAGAGATCCCCAGTATGGTCGCCAATTCTGTTGTGGGCGGGAATCACTCTTACAGACTTAGCATTTAAGGGCTCTAATCATGCATGCAAAAAATGACCATTTCAAAAGGCCTCAACTCTTTCCTATTCTCCCAACACAAAACCCCACATTCATGTAATATAAAGGTGTAAATGAGATTCGATAACTATACCTTAAGTCCTTCATTCGATGTCGATCCCTTTGCTTTCACTCGCTCTTTGATTGCAAGCCTCCTCCCAAAGCTAACCTACATTCACACATGAACAAACAAAAAGTTGTGAACATGCATTTCATATACTAATTGTTGGGTTAGTTGTAACAATATCATAAAATAAACATTCAACTTGAACACATGATATGGCAGGATGGGAAAAGCATTCCTTTTTTGTATTAATCTTCACAATAGTAAACTTAAAATATGTGGCCGACATTTCTCCTCGAAATTGGTCCTGGGCTCCTCTTCAACTGTCCTCCAACTACTTTGCTCTATACTTCTCTTTGCACAAGGATGGCTAAATGTTGGGACAAGGGGAATGCTCAATTGGGTATAGTCTCTTTACTATGATTTTCCTAATTTCAAATGGGACCCCTACCCCTTCTTTTATAGGCTAGAAGGAGCTAGGTATTTGGTCAAATGATCGTCCATGCATGGTCGAAAGGTTTAGTTAACTTGCCCAAAGTTGTGTGTTTCGTCAGCAAATTTATTTTTTCTGTGCTTTTGTAGGTACACGTGGGCTGCATTGGAGCAGCTAGCATGTACACACGTGCAGTAATGGAGCAAGGCATGTGGACCTTTATAAAGGGGGTTTTTAAGAAGATTTGTTCAATAGTGTTTTGGCAAAGAAGGAGTCTGAGATGGCTTGATGCCAGGTAAGTATGTCTGGTGCAATTTAGGGTTATAACACTATACCAATCAACCTGTAATAAACATGTAACAACATGTACCAATAACCTATGCCAACATGTACCATACATCAACCTATACCTCAACATGTACCATAAACAAATGCATCAACCATGCACCAAACCTATATAAATAACCTGTCACAATAACCTGTCCAAACAACCTGTAATCAACACGTACCATAAACAAGTGCATCAACCATGAACCAACATGTACCTCAACCTATACCATCAACGAGTGCATCAACCATCCACCAAATATGTACCAAACATTCATCAAATACACATAAACTATGACTCATCAAGATGTACCGACATCATCAAATATACACCTCATGTATGTGCCAACTCATCAACTATTTATCTGAACCATGTACCCAACATGTACCTCAACCAAAAGACCTCATCAATTTCATTATCCAAATCTGATTTGTAACTCTGTAATAGACCTGGTGTATATGATCACATACCTGCAAACCTTCCTTAACTTTAACAACAAGAGACTAACATTTTCATCAAACTTTACTTTAGTCACACATGACTAATTTTGGATTAGTCAAAAACCCTAACTTGAAATAATCATAACTATGTACCTGTAATGAATAAAGATCTGAAAATAGTACACAATGTTCTTCAGTGTCTTTTATGAAATTCCTTCAGGTTTCACTACTTGGAACCTCTCAGAAAAGGAGTTATAGAAAAAATCTCATACCTTGTTGAATTCTAGATTATTCTAGAGAGTGAACTTGTAGAGCATGCCCCACAAGGAATATTGGTTTTATGGATATGAAAATGGTACACACAATACTAAAGACTGTACTCTAACCAATACATTTGGTCTTACTAAATTTGGATATGTTATGAATAAGTTATGACGTTTTTATCTAAAACACGTGTTTTATACTAGTTTCAGGACTAGCCACAAACTCTATTTTCCACAGAGTGTAACTCCAAAAATACAATGACCCAAGAGATGAAATGTTTATCACAACTACTTGGATATGTTTCCTCAACAGCCTCCCAATTTCACGGTATGAATCATTCTATAAAAAAAGTTATTGTAAAAATGGTGAGATGGCCTGTAAATAACATACCTTATAAAGCATCATCAAAAGAATTTATCCTCCCTTGAATTTCGACCTTCTTTACTTCATCTTCCCTCTGAAATTCGGCTTATATATCCTTTGGTTACCTCATTCACTTGTAGATAATCAATATGCTCAAGTGTGATTAAAATGAGAGAGTCTTGCCTCTTATTTATACTTTCATATAGCTTCCTCAAGGGGTTACCTTTTAACCATCTTAACCCACTTTCCTTATTTTAGGGTTAACCCACTTCTAACCACTTGTCCACTTAGTAATTTCTCCCTTAACTTTATTATTTAAATAATTTTTTTTGTAAATTTCTTTTGTATCCACTTTGACTTATAGTACACTCATCACTTCACTTTATTATTTACCTTCAAAATGTTGGAGAAATTTCTATTTTCGACACATTAGTTCAATGAGAGTTAACTGACTAGTTCTATTTTAGACTTTCAATTTTTACCATCACTATTATGCATGCATGCATTCCTAAGGAAAGCTAATTGCTTGATTCATTTTCTTAATTATGGAAATTTTTTCCCTATATATGAGTGTATTGCACTCCTTCATTGTATCATATTGATCATGATCTATGTATCAATCATCAGCTCATTGGAGTAGTGTGAATATATTTTCTCATTCTTCCATATTGTATCTCTCTTCATTTTCCTGATAAGCTTTGTTTGTGCATGCTTTAGCTAGATCTCCTGTGCAGGTTTCCATGAAACACTGACATGGTATCAATGCTATGCTGCTTGCAGCAAGCCAGACAAGCCAAAGAATAAGGAAAATCGAAGTTTCGGCGAGCTAAATATGTGGTTGTACCTTTCAACAGTTATTCCTCCCAAAATATTACGTTTTTGAGGAAACGACTTGTTTGGAAAGTAAATCGACCCATTTTGGAGGTGGTTTTTCAACTGTTTGGCGAGATTCTTCATCATTTTCTCAGAAAGTAAGCCACAAGATAGGCTCCTGAAACTGATACAAATCTGTGGCCGTATCTTTCACTAGTGATTGCTCCCAAAATATTAAGTTTTTGAGGAAACAACTCATGTGAGAAGTAAATCGACCCATTCTGCAAGTGGGTTTTTAACTGTTTGGAGAGATTCTTCATTGTTTGATCACAAAGTAAGTCGGAAGATCATCTCTTGAAACTGATACGAATTTTCACTTAAAGTTCCCTTTCTGTCATGATTTCTTAATTTTTCACTTGCAGATTGAGAGTAAATTTTTAGGGGTTCTTAGAAACAGTGGGAGAGATGGATATGAAAACTATTGTACAGTCAAACTTGGTGGTAATACTCACACCATACAATTATTTTGATTGGAAGGTCAAGGTGACATTCCAACTCAAAAGAAAAGGACTGTATAATTTGACGATGGCGACAGAAACAGAACCTACATCAGCGATTGAGAAGATGAGATGGGTGAACCGTACGGATGAGGCCACAAGACTACTTCTTGAGTTAATATCCATTGATATATGGTTTCATGTTTCCACATGAAAGACTCCAAACAAGATCTGGACCACCCTGGAAGGACTCTTTGGAAAGCAGGATGAGATGCGAGGTCATATGCTTGAGGTAAAGTTGAAGACCCATAAAAGTTTTTATAATATACAGGATTTCTTTACTAAATTTAAATCTTTGATTTTGAGCCGAGGTGAATGTGGTAGTGACAAGTCTACATAAGAGAAACAACTTATTCTAACAGTCTTGGCCAAGCTAGGACCAGAATACATTGTATATGTCTCCAATTTCCATTTCGACAGATGTCTTTTTGGAACAAATTGGAAAATGCCTACGTTGGCTCAGTTCATTGAGTCTCTCACACAAGAGCAGACAAAACTCATATAGATGGGCCTCATGAAATATCCCAAAGCACATGCACTCACCATGCATGATGGAAAAGGGTCATCCAATCAGAAATCAAAGAAGAAACAAAAGGAGCTATTACATCCAGAGTCAAAGAAGGAGGGATATTCCAAACCCTTCAAGGATTCTTTAGGTTCCAAAGACTCTTCATATTCAAGAAGAAGAAGAATGGAAAGCAGTGGAATTATTGAAATAAACCGAATCATGAAGAATCAACATGCATGAATAACCAAATCAATCTTATGGCACATGTACTTCAGCAAAACAACCTTGGAAACTTCATTCTAGAGGGATTCAAGAAGTAGAAGGAAGAAGATCATGGTCCTAAGAAAGGTAATCATCATGCTCTGGTTGCAATTAATTCCTCATCTGATTCATGGATTATAGATTATGGTGCATCACATCATATGGCAGCTAAAGAGGAAGTTTTCTCTTCTTTGAGTCCATGCTCAAGACCCCCTATTCTCATGGGGGATGATACTCCATAGCAGTAGCAGGAGAAGAGAGAGTGGAACTCCATAATTGCAGTTTTGAGAATGTTTTACATGTTCCAAATATTTCTATGAATCTTCTCTCAGTTTATCAGATCACTCAGAAAGGTAAAAAGGTTGAATTTACATCAGATTCAGTTTCAGTAATTGACATGCATGACAATTCCAACATTGCAATTGGTGAGGTGGATCACAAGTCAAGGTTGTATAAATTCACTAAGTTTTCTGATGATGACTCCTCTATTCTATTTAACATAAGTAGAGTACTTTGCATGCACCTCCAGTGCAACATGCATATACTCGTGTTCTTCCATCAGTTTCAGACATCAGAGATGATTCCATACACTTAGATTCTGTACATGGAAATAAGAAGGTAGTACAGCCAGATAAGAAGCTAGCGTCGAAGCTTTAGCAGATGCTGAAGAAGGCATAGACCACACTTCAGGTAGTAGGAAACCTTGTAGGGAATCCATTGTATTTGAGGATGACTCGATCTCATCATTAAGAGCCTTCTCATGTACTTCCAGCTTTAGAACCTGTGATGCCCATGCATTGCTAAATGGTCCAATCTACTGATCCACATAACTACAATAGGGTTGTGGGGAATCCATTATGGAAATAATCCATGCAGAAGGAGTATGACTCACTCGTATAGAACAATACTTGGAATCTGGTTCCATGTCCACCAGAAAGGAATATTTTTAGGTGCAGATGGGTCCACGGGATCAAGAGGTACAAGGCCCGACAGGTTGCCAAAGGACTTCATCAGATCCACAAATATTTCTACATATTCATGAAGACTTTCAGTGAGCAGAAGTTTCAGACTTTGCGGGATCATCTTGCAGTGAAGAACATAGTTGTCTAGCATCTTTTTTTTTCTTCTTTTGATATATTATCTTTTGAGGGGGGGTTTGTTCCCATGTGGTTTTCTCTTTTTCCTTGTTTTTATTTAGTTTTCATTAGTTGCATTGTACATGAGTACCTAAAATGGCCTAGTAGCTGGAACTCATTTTTTACTCCATAGTGATGTTCAGGGGGGTGTTGGAGAAATTTATATTTTCGACACACTAGTTCAGTGGGAGTTAACTGACTAGTTCTATTTTAGACTTTCTATTTTTACCATCACTATTATGCATGCATGCATTCCTAAGGAAAGCTAATTTCTTGATTGTTTTTCTTAATTATGGAATGTTTTTCCATATATATGAATGTATTCCACTCATTCATTGTATCATATTGATCATGATCTATGTATCAATCATCATCTCATTGGAGTAGTGTGAATATATTTTCTCATTCTTCTATATTGTACGTCTCTTCCTTTTCTTGATAATCTTTGTTTGTGCATGCTTTAGCTAGATCTCCTATGCAGGTTTCCATGAAACACTGACACTAAAATCTCTTAAACCACTTTCCTTATTTTAGGGCTAACCCACTTCTAACCACTTTTCCACTTAGTAATTTCTCTATTAACTTTATTATTTAAACAATTTCTTTTGTATCCACTTTGACTTAATTTGACCTTTTGGGGCTTCTAGATGACTCATGAGGGTTCTCCAACTTCACATGGTTATAACTCTCTAATCGTGAGGAGTTATGTGGCATTCCACATACCACCAGAAACGGAATGACATGTACTATCCATACAGAATAGTCTTACCTTCAAATATATTAAAATGCATACCATTATACATCAAACAAACTTGGTTCCATTACCCAAACATTTTTTCTACCGAAATTCACTATTGTACTTTCTTCAAGGGTTGACATCAATGACAACCAACCCAAATAATCAACACCACTTTGTATTCTTCTTCAATTATACACAATACTTCTAGAAGCTTATAGACGTCCTCTAAAGCTGATATCAATGACAATCAATTTTCCAACAATACACTATTGTATTAGAAGAAATAAAGCAATGTTCACTTTCCTCTTAAGGTAAGGTGACCTCTCACTTGGTAAAGCTCCAATTACAAAACTAACCAACAAAAACATTCCATAGCCTCCTATATCATTAAATATATTTTCCATAGAAAAACCCTAACTACTTGTGGTCCCATCATTAATGAGTATCGACTTCCTAGTGGGCTTTATTTAATAAAGAGTCCACCCTTTTAAATTAAATAACTATCCACTAGTATTTAATGGGCCTTATTCAAAGAAGATGGTTGCATACATTAATTTATTAACTCATAAGTAACCCAAAGTGGGAAGGTTAGGGTAGGACCCTAACAAAATAACCCGTGTTTAAGAACACTTGGATAATGAATTCTTGGTATTAGAGAATTAGTGGAACTCAAAATACTTTAAATAGAGACGTGTAATATGAAATGGATCTAGGTATTGGATCTATCTTCACTATGAACAATGGATTGATTTCAACACACATAAGTCACTAGATTTGTGGAAGGAATGGATGTGGATATTGTTGTACAAATATACAAGATTCAAGCCTACTGTAGAAATCTCAAAACATGGGCATGCTACTAAATTCTCAAAGGATAGCATGTTAAGGATACTTCAAAAGATAATATTCTACACAAATCATAATTTGGAAATAACATGGTTTGATGAAGTATGACATGGATGAAATTTTTAATGTGGTGAGATCACATTTATCTCTAAGTATCCACCAAAATTTAGCTAAAGGTTCACCCACTTATCCCATAAAATTTTCAAAACACCATAAAATTGCTTTGTCCATAAATCGATAGTTCGATGTCCAATGGTGGTATAATTTTAACATAGTAAAGATGTTAGATATATCCATTTGTATACAAATATTCAATGGAAATTTTATTTCTTTGGTCTTCCAAAATGCCAAAGCATAGTCCATGCTATAGGGTGTTAATAAAGAAG